>CABEEJ010005549.1:20878-43826 GCA_901482245.1 Timema douglasi | reverse complement strand
GGGGGGGGGTGGGGGGGGGGGGGGGCGGAGTTTTTGAGAAAAGAATAGGCGTACGCACACACAGAAAAAAAAGGATAGGAGAGAGAGGGGTAAAAAAAAAAAGTGGCGACACTGAATTGGATGCCATGCCACCGAAAAAGGAAAGACCAAAAGTAATTTCAAGATTTTCTCAGTTCCAACTTTTTTGCTTCAACCTTACACGATCTTTATCCAACAATATTTATTTCCTATCAGTTTCTTATCCATTCTATCATGCAATGATAGATACCTGTTTTGCATCTTGATGTTTACTCACATTAGAGAAATGAAATATTTATTTGGTTTTCCATTCGCCTTGCGAAAGAATATACCCATAAAATGATTGAATTCTTGGCTTATTTCACATAGATTTATTCCTAAATATCTTCAATCATATTAGGTATATATATAAGTTACATAAAAATTTTGTGAGAGCTCAAGTAATAATGGTTTATATTTTATTCCCCCTTAATCAATGCAATCAATGAGTATAATTTATATTAACTATTAATGTATTCATTTCAGAAAAATTGCTAGCACTGATTAGGTGAAAATCTAATTTAAGATTTGAAAGGAAAGTTAGAACAAAAAAAAAAGTATATACTTTAATAGTGCCAATTTTTTTAAGGTGACAAATTTGTATTCAAATTGAAATATATCAAATTAAAACAGCGCTTCATTCAGAATAATGTGGAAACTCATTTAATTCTTTTCTTTTATCTTATGCCTCATAAATAAATTTAAAAGGGAATTAGCTTGAATAACCAAGACGACACCCACATTTTTTTATTTTTTTTTGCCCGTTCTGAATTCATTTAATTTAACGAAAAATCTTAATATTATTTATCACGGTTTTCTTGCCCCGTAAAGTTTTGAAAGCCAGCTCATATTTTATATTTCATTTATTGCAGCTAAACTCACCTTTATTCTATTCCTTAAAAAATCCAAAACTTTTATTTTCAACCTGTTTCTCTTAATTATGCAAAGGGAAGAGAGCATTATCTATAGTTCGTTTAATTCCATCCATATGAATGTGCGCTATTCGTTATTTATCTTATCCAAACAAATCTAGGGTGTTTATAACAAATATATAGCTATTATATTAATTTTATGTCGAACCAGGATTCAACAGATATTGAAAATGGGAATATGTACTAAATAATTAAGTATGTGTTTACAAATTGTTTTAGATTTCATTGCATATTTTAAAATGAGTGCAAGTAATTAATAACTATACCATAATATATAAGGTCGATAAAACATACTTATGTGGGTTCATAAAATACTTTAACATATTTATTGATGTTCTACCTTACAACGCGGTCTAGGGGTAAGGTGTCAGACTTCTGTGCTGGCGGTCGGGGTTCAATCCTCAGTCCCGCCACAGATTTATCTGATTACCAAACCCTTCCTTCACCTCTGACAAGACATCTTGTGAATGTGGGGAATGCCAGGCCTCCACCGTGGTTCGGATTCCACGTTAAACTGTAGGTCCTCCATTTCATCTCACAATCACCCTACCATTACACATTAGCGTAAGTGCGTATAACCCGAACGGGTAGTAAGACGCGGTGCTAATAATAATAATAATACTTTACAACCATCATTGTTTCCAACCTATAGACCAGGTTCGTTTTTTATTCAAGCCATATATTTCCCACTATCAGCCTGCTAAACCTATCGTAGATTCATACGCCTTATAATATAACTTTAGACTAGGACAAGAACAAAACCCAGTTCTCGTCCGTTAATTTATCACTGTGAGAGTGTACACCCACATTTCACTAATGCTAAATCTTTCGGCCATGCTGGAAATCGAACCCTGGACCGTTAGCTCAGTAGACAGACATGATATCGACTGAACCGAGGTGTGGGATTGATGTTCTACTATTTGACATTTAATTTATGGCAATTTAGGTTTTTTTTAATATTACAAAATTGAACTATCTGGAAACAATGTGTTTTAAATTATGAAATAATTTTTTTCCAAATTTCATTTTTATCTTAGAAAAAAAATAATTTGTACATCAATGACTCATAAAGCGTAGTGGATTTTAAATTTAATATTAAAATAGTCATATTTTAATGTGTAATTATATTTTGTTATAATATACTCTAAGTTACTGAAATAGAATACGTGTTCATTGTCTACGAACAAATTGAGCTAGGTATGTTCTAAGTTTATTAAAAATATTGAAAATAATTTATTTTATATTACATAACTATCCGTTTCACCTAAAATTAAATATGAATAGCAGGATTAATAAAGCTTTTTAGGGGCCCTATGTTACAAATCGATAGTTTAAGGAATTTATTATAATAACAATGACTAACGATGGGGATGTTAAAGTTTGATTTCCAGTCGGGTGTTTTGAGAGTCGTTTTCCCTATATGGTATTCCACTCCGTATCCTCGAAAATGAGGGTACAATTCATATCTACTCAACTTTACTCATCTTTTTGCCTAGTTTGTAAATAACAAGCGTATCCCAAACTGGTAATAAAACGTTGTCTAAAGATAAAAATAAATTATATGAGAGATTGAAATATAATTTTTCAACTATCTATACCGTATCTTTGCTAGTAGAAGTGGTTTTGAAGCTTTGAATGTTTACTGAAATGGTTAAAAGCACAAACTTAAGGTGGTTTGCAAGGGAATATGATAAAAAGGCAGTGTTTTTGCCGTTTTCATGGCATCATATTTTTTTGGCCAAAATAATAAATAAACATAGAATTTAATTTTCTTCACGTGGTGAGTTCAAAATGTCTTGAATATCTTTCAATGGTGTCCTGGAATTTAATGACAACTTTTCTCTTCATTTAAAAAGTGTATCATCTAATGTGACTATGCTCGTGATAGATCTTCAAGAATTGATGATATCAACTTGTTAAGAAAATTAATCTCTATGTTAATACTGTAGCAATATATTACAATTTATTTTAGACAAAATAAATGTTTTGCCATACAAACTTCAGAAACACTAGGCTTTTCTCTTTTTCCCACTTTACCACTATGATTCGCCTTTCACTTCAGTTTCTGTGTCACAAGCACTCAGTTGGTTCAATATCAAAGCTAAACTTCTCAAGTTTCTCTTGCAAACATACCACAATAATATTTTAGTTAAGAAAAAACTTAGATTCAAATGTATTTAGAATTTGTATTCGATTGAAAATCAACTTGATGTCAAAAAACTCAAATCTATTTGCCCTGTGAAGTTGTCCGTTGGTTGGTCTGTATATTTATACATACGTAAACATTCTACAGGTTGCAAAAAGCAACGGGTTGTTTGTATTCGATTAGTATATTATGAGAATATAACCTTCGTGAAATGAATTACATTCATCCATGTTATTAACTATTAAATACATTCATTTTGTAATTGTTTATAATTTTCTAACTATCTATGGAGGTTCATAGGTAAAAAAATAGTATGTAAAAAAACTTATGCAACCAAGATCAAAATAATGATTTATTTGATTTTGACACGTTTTTTTGTTGAAATTATGGTAGCTCAGTTCGAAATTTGTTCCATATATTTGGGAATCAATTGAGTTATACTCTTTGGCCCATTTCCCCCCCATAGGAAATTAAAATATAAATTTCTCGTAGTTCTAGAAATGTAACAAATATCCTTTGCAATAAAATATATGAACTATATAATATTGTATATATACACATATATGTATGTATACTATAAAAATTTTATTAATTACATACAAACCATATTTAAGATATATATTATATACATAAATATAAGAATTTTGTTTAGATTTCTTTTTTNTTTTTTTTTTTTTTTTTTTTGCTAAGCCAAGAATTATGCTGTTTGAATAGCTAAATAAATTAATTTTTTTAGAATATTGAGAAAGATAAATGGTTTTGTGGATTTCAAATTAGTAGTAAGACACGGTGCTATAATAAAATAAATATTATGCCTCCACTTCAATCTTCCATTAAATTTCCCATTATTGTAATTAAATTTGAATAGCGTGAAGGTCTAGTAATACCGGATAAAAATACATTAAAAAGTGTATGGGAACAAATCTGTCAATATGACTAAGATAATATTAATTCGTAAAGTGTTTTGTGACGAACAAATTTCCTTATATTTACCTAAGAATAATTAATGTTGTATGTTATAGATATAACTGTAAACTTTATTTAATTTAATTTAATCAGAACCATGCATAGACATATTCAATAAAGTAGAGACTCTGATATGAAATAAACAACTTGTTTATAAGTTATACTATTCCTGTATTATCCAAAAAAGTCTCAAAATATCGTTATTCTATTCTCTGAAAGATACTGCAGGTGAACATCGATAAACCTAGCAGAAGTGTGGCATTTTTATGTAGCCCACTGTATATTATGTGACCTTACCTCTACTCACACATACTCACTATTCGCAACCCCTTCTTCTCTCCCCCACCCCCTTTTTTTTTTAGAAAACCCTGGACTCAACGCGTACAATTTATTCGGGACTTCACTATCTCGCTACGACCCTTATTCGCACCCACTAAGCAGTTTTCACCACCACCAACATCCTTTCTGAAAAAAAAAAATAAAGGTAGAGAAAGGGTGTATAGTCAGGGAATCGAGAAGAAAAAACGAAACTAAAGAAAGTTGGACTAACTCGTTTTAGACATAGAGCCTATAAAATAATTTTTAATTTGTAATAGGATTATCAAACTTATAAAAAAAGAAAAATGTATATTAATAATGTCGTAGGGGTCTTTTAATAGTGTTCTAGGACTTACATGCGTGAGCATGGTGGTTAGCGTGTCCACCTTTTAATATCATGTTTGAAAAGGAGTCACGTGTTTGAATGAGAGTTTGGTGTTTAAATCCCAACTGATAATATTTCTTAAACTCAAATGTGGATACATTTATTCTGATTCCTACCTTCTTCATGCCTACCCAATTATCCTTATTAATGTGTGTATAGCCAAAGACGACTAATGAGACGCTATGGGAAAACAAATATAACACTTAAACATTACATTTTCTGAAACAATGTTTTTTTTAGACGGGGTTCTCATTTCACGGAATTATATTCCAGTGTGAAATATGGTTTATAAGCCAAGAGGTATTTGGACGGGTATATATTAATGTACACAGTTTAGTTGGAATCCCCTTAGATAAAAAGCTACAAAGACTTCCACGAAACAAATCCATTTTTCTTGGCTTATTGAAACTGATGAGCGTTTAATTGAATCCTCTCACGTTATATTATTTAAACAGCCCCACACCTCGAATATTTAATGTTGACATATAGCAAATGACGGAAATATATTGTAACCAAGACTTTCCATCAAAATTATGCATTTTATTGAGGATTGTATCGTGCGTTGTTTACGTTAATAGGTCAAATATAAGTTGGGCTACATTGATGTATAGAAAGGTGGGAGATAATGGTATAGGTTTTATATATATAAATAAATAAAAGCAACTGCTGCATCAAAACGTGTTAAAGACCGGGGTATTAGATGTATGAGGAAGCACGCCAAAGCATCTCACTCTGATCTATTAACGATTCACCAAACCCGAAGGGACTCACTGGCCAAAGTGCATTTGGTGATTGTTATATGTAAATGGAAAGGGATAAAGTTAAGTACAATAGGGAAAACATCTACCTATTAAAAAAACTATACTTTATAAATGCCTTAGTAATCGGGAAAACTCCTTTTTTTTATATAAAATACCTTCCTAATAACTAAAACAATACACGCATCCCCATGTAATCAGAAAATAAACTTATAACTACTTAGGCAATAAGGAAAAATACATACATATGCTTATGTAATAGGCAGAACACCTTACACATAACTAACTTATAGGTAATACCCTTTATCCTTATATATATAATTTGACAAGCCCGTTTCCGGTGATAGAAACTACGAGGAAATGATTGTACCGATTTTGAAAAAAGACCACTCCAGGATGTCGGGAAAAATAGTTTTCCATGAAAACCAGATTTTCACAGATTATTTTAATTTTTTCCTTCTTTGTTAAGTCACCATGGGAACCTTTATTTGCTGTATAGCTGTAAATCTCTAAGCAAAATATATCTTTGACTAAAAATATTAACTAAAACTTTATATGATGGTTAAAACACATCCCAATTATCTTTTTGGATTAATATTTCTCTTTGGATGCTGGTCATAACACAGCTAAATTGAGATGCCTAAATAATTAAAACATTTATTATTTAATTTTTATCGCTATCTTATTATTAGAAAGTTTTTATCGTTAACTCGCATTTAAATCAATATTATTGAGAATAATTTGAAATTTAAAAGGTTAAGTTATTAAGTTCGTGAGAATATTGTGTACGTTTTGTTTAGCTTGTGATAAAATTATTTTTAAATATGTTATGGTCTGTATTATATGCTCAAAAACGTTAAAATGTTCTTGAGTAATGTTTAAAAATAACTATTTTAACTATGAGTTTTGGTGTTAATTTTTTCAAATAATGGGTTTTGATTTTCATTTTTGCAAATAGTAACACAATACAAATGCTAAAAATAAGTTATTATTTCATTTTACCGCTTAGTTTTAAAGATGTGATATTTAAAAGTAACTTTTTCTGTACCACATGTATAGTTTCACATGCTCTCTTTCTATCTGACATTATCTCTCATGGTCTCTCTCTCTTTCTTTCTCTCTTTCTCTCTCTCTCTCTCACACACACACACACACACACACACATTCCTTATTACATAATCTCTCATTCTCTCTCTCTCACACATTCTCTACACTCACATACACACTATATCACACAATTTCTCTCAAAATATCTTTATTATACTCTCTCTCAAACAACTTATATTTAAAACTCTCTCAAATTCACTCTCACTTTCTCTCTCTCTCAATCTAACTATTTATCTTAAACTCATTCACTCTATCTCAAACTCACTCTCTCAATTTATCTCTTTAGTTCATTTTCTCAAACACACTCTCTCTTAAACTATATCTCTAACTCTCCCTCTAATTTGATAAGCCCGTTTGCAAAAATTGTAGTTTCCAACAAAAAGCCGACTTTCTCAGAGAAGTCTCAGCTTTTAGTTCATTGTTTGTATAATTAAAGAAACCCTGTTTTGTCATGAGTGAATAAATGTAGATAAATTATTTCTCTCTGGTTATAAATAATACCAACTCAACTGTCACTTTAGTGGTATGGTGCAACAAATAGAAGGGTCACGGCAGTTATTTATATATTTATCAAACAAATCGATGATATCAGATTATATATAGCATTGTTTAATTTTATCCTTCCCTCTTCTTTGTCTTTGAATGTTTACCAAAGCTTTTATATATAATTTGATAAGCCTTTTTTCCGTTAAGTGAAATTGCCAGAAAATGGAAGAACCGACTTTGACCTACGTCCACTCATTATAAACGTTATGGATCTGTGATGTCGGCAGAAATAGTAGCTTAAAACAAATACCCAAGTTCCCTAGCGAATTTTTTCCAACTTTTCATTCTGTGTTTGTAAGGGCCCATCTGTAAAATTATGATTTGTGTACATCATCATGGAAACCATGATGTGTATGGTTGTACATGTATAGATAAAATATTTGTCTTTGGTTATAATTAATAACTAATTTTTACTTGATTGTTTTTATGCCACAAATCGATAGAGAGCTGGAAGAGTCGTCGTTTAAAAGTTCTCATCGTGGTTCGAAGGGAGAAAATACACGTTTTGAATCAAATTAGACACCAAAATATCTATGTAAGGTTTATAACCTTCGACGAGTAAACTATTAGCTAGAAAGTTACGTGAATGCTTTTTATAGAGATATTTTCCCAATAAAAAGTTTAGAATATATTCTAGCTCACTAATCTGCATAAATCACTGCAATGATCCAATAGTACATAGATATACATCTAATGTATCTATATACAATAATGTGTTAGTATAGTTGTGTAGCATTTGGCTGAAAAAAAAGAGAACAAGTCAACGATAACAAATACTCACCCCATTTCACCATCCTGGCGGCACTGTATTACAAACCGAGAGAGACGACCACACCACCGACCACAATTCCACCGCACAGACAACTGACCAGCTCCAAGAATCGAACCGCGCCCGCTGGGAGCCGCGGTGTGCTCAAGCTATTCCAAAGAACTTGAGAAGAAAAGAGATGCCTGTCCCACAAAGTGCCCAAACATTCCAATTGCTTCGAGAAATGAGTAGAAACTCGTTGTCACTCGCATTTCCCTCCCGGTGTATGATACTCTTTGTTTCCCCTCCCTTTTTTTTCTTTGTTCCGTGTTCCCTGAGTTTTGCGAATCATATATAAGACTGGCGTAGTAAATCGTTTAGTATTCTTGGACATTGCTCGGACTTAATCGGACTAAGCCGAGGCTTCAGCATTATTTAAAAAATGTAAGGGTAAATTTCTTTTCGTCATAAATATTTTTACTGTTATTTTTAAAATTCCCTATTTGGCAGGTTATTATTTCAAATTAGTAACTGTTTGAATCTTATAAAACTTAAATTTTTCACGTTGTATTTAAATATTCTTATTTATTTATATCAGTATAGCATAGGGATACATTTTTGGGATATTACTATTGAGCTGATAGATAAAAACAAAGAGGATCTAAAATATAAATTTTTAATCTCACCTTTTTATTATCCTGGTTAGATTTATCTTTAATAAGTAATTTTTAAGTTAGATGTTCTTATTAATTTTTCTTGCTTACTTTCCTGAATTGTTAATATTATGATTGATAAATTTAGGGTAATATGATTTTAGGTTGTTGTGAGATATATTAAAGTTTGATTATGTTGTTAAATTATGAGTAATATAATGCAAATTTTAGTTATATGGTTCGTATTAGGATAACATTGAGTAAATTCGTATGCAAAGTTCAGGCAAAAAATAATAAGCTAAATGATTCTTTATCGTATATATTCTAATTGAATGTAAAGACAGTCTTAACATAAATCCTCCTAGCTCATTGCAGATTCTGAATTTAATGAAGGAGCTATTATATATTTCCACATAATACTTTTAACTTGTTTCATATTTATATTTATTTATTTAATTCTGATATTTATAATAAACATATACATGCACTTCTTTCAATTTATTTAATGTTATGGTTAGTGAAAATACCCTTAGATTTAGAAACTATCTTGTCCTTTCTTAATTTTGAATATTATTACTATTATTATTATATTTATATTTCTGGAGACTAACCGTCATGTTCTTCCCGCACCTGGATTGAGTTGCATGCCCTGGGTTTCTTTATGTACCCAGCATTTGAAACTATTTCTCACACAGCTCACTCCTATTGCTTTCGTTATCATATTAATTTATTTTCATTAGATTTGAACATTATTTTGTAGGATTTTGACATATTAGGGTTCAGTTGGTTGATTACATCTGTGCATGGTAATAGAATCTTAAAATAATTTAAACCAATTACCAACGATAATATCCCCCAATTGTTACCATCACGTACCATAGTCAATATGGAGTCTTGTACATGCGACAGCCAATTGGCCAACTCCGCTCTATCAGTGGCTCTGTGTTTCGAGCTACACGTAGCCGATCACCTCCCTTGTATATCGTAGATTCAGACACGGGTAGTGTAGTGAACTACTGTGAATTCACACGTTCGCTAGAAAAAAAAAAGTGTAGAACGGAAACGTGGTCACGTGACGAGCTCTTAAGCCAATCACAAGATTTTCGCTTCATCGGCGCGAGCTGTTCCACTAAAGTTAAACTCATATTTACTTCGTCCTACTCTGATCGAGATGTTCGGCACTGGAGAACCAATCAAATCTCAGAATAAACCATCTCAAATCAATGCATATGCACATTTTACAACGCTTGCGTTCTACAGCCAGAAGCAAGCAGGAACCTTCGTTTGCCTATGTGAGGAGATTTGAAATAACCCGTTAATGTATTATTATTATTATTAGCACCGCGTCTTACTACCCGTTCGGGTTATACGCACTTACGCTAATGTGTAGTGGTAGGGTGATTGTGAGATGAAATGGAGGACCTACAGTTTAACGTGGAATCCGAACCACGTTGGAGGCCTGGCATTCACCACATTCACAAGATGTCTTGTCAGAGGTGAAGGAAGGGTTTGGCAATCAGATAAATCTGTGTCAGGACCGAGGATTGAACCCCGGCCGCCAGCACAGAAGTCTGACACCTTACCCCTAGACCGCCAGGTCACCAACCCGTTAATGGAAAGCGTGTGTAACCATGTATTGGATTGTTCCACGACAAGAGCATTGTACTCTGAGAACATCCATCAGAAGAATGATTTAAAATATAGGTATATCCACTGAAAATTAAAATATGTTAATATACAACTGTTAAGCTATCGTTGCAATGCATCATGGGTCAAGGTACAGCGCGTGAGTTGCTGTGCCACTGAGGCAGATCCTGCTTTCTATTTTCAGTGAACTTGTGAATCTAGCTTTATTCTGAACTCGATATTAATCCTTGTTATCCTAGTGGTAGAGCTTTGTCGCTTTTAACAAAGGGTCCTGGGTTGTAATCTCTTGTCCATGTCTTTTATTTTTAAATGTTTTAAAATTAATTGCAGTTAGTGGTTGCTTATATCATACCATAATAGTTTTCCCCATTTGTGAAAAGGCTTAGCAAAGTATTGGATCCACAAAATTTTACAGGATAGAAACAATTCATGACATTTTATACAATTTCACACACACACACACACAAACTCTCATTATTTAGAAAATTATATTATAATAATACAATTATTTGTATTTTTGTTTACCAAAAAATCTAGTAATCTTTCCTTGTGTTACTTGTTTGTTCTAGGTTTAATTGCTTAAGCGTTTCTCACCATAATATTTTGAATTTTAATTCCTTCATATTATAATTTTTCTAATCATGTTAGCCATTTTCTTTTTTGGAACCGCAGCTTACTACCTGTTAGGGCTATACGCCAATGTACTAATTATATTAGTCTGCTGGAGATTAGGAAGGTTTAATTTATAGGAGGTGCACCCATATTTGCGTGGAGGAAGAGTAGAAAACAATGTGGGTAAAAACCATCCTGGATGCACCCAATTGGGATCTAAGCCCAATATCCATGCGGTAAGTAGGTAAATACACATAATTTACTTTGGCAATAGTTTGAGTCACATTGTCTTAAAATGAATATATTATTTAATGAAACATTCGGAAAAAAATATGTTAATATATTATGATTTTTAATGTAATGATATGAAATTCATTTCACTGATAACTTTTTAAAGTAAGTATAATAATTTGACAATACTTATCTTAAATGATCAATTAGAATAGCATATGGAAGGCGAGATATTATAGAATGTTTTCACAACTCTCACTATTAAAACATGCTGATTCGCACATTAAATATGATCCAAAATTGGATTTAATGTTCATCGTCAATATACTAAGCAAAGCAAATTTGTTGTGGTCTACTAGTTTCCAAAAATGTTTGTACGTGCTCAAACCTTGAGGGATAAATAATTGTTCAGTCATTCAGAAATCTCTTAAAAATCATTCATTTAGTACATTTTATTAATATATTTGGCAAGTATAGTGATATCCACGATATTAGCTGGAGTTTAAAAAATATATATCACTGGTTCAATTCTACGAAATTGTCCAAATCTTTTATTTAAAACATCGCCCAACTTTTCTGTGTGTCCATCATATAATTTGTTATCAAAACAACCATTTCTTTCATATCTTGAAACGTTTGGAAAATGTGTAAGTACATTTTTTGATCTATTTCTCATTTTCGAAGATAAATCTATTTCACATTGTGCGCACGTCGATGTGAGCTTGGCAGACCCTTATTTAAAGGATGTGTACCCACATTTGAGTGAAAGGGGAGTGTAAAATAATTTAGTAAAAACTCCCAAAGTGCAGTAATATATTACTGGATTAATGGGCATTTAAAACATTATTAGTATATGAAAAACTAAACAAAGCTTATGTTTTGGCTTCACAATCCCAAAATTTTATTGTAAAATAAAATTATATTTTATTATTTAAATTAATTAAAAAATAGCTTGTTAATAATTGGTGCTATTTAACATACAAATCCAATCATTGATTTTTTCTATGAAAAAAAAAATAGTTCTCTAAACACAAAATATTAAATAAAATATAACTAAAATATATTGGAAATATTTTTCAACACAAAATTTAAAAAGTGACGAGATAGTTATACAGTATGAATAAACTGTAAAAAATGTTTTATTTTGAGAAGAAATGGGGTGTACTAGAACATACATATATGTAAGGGAGTATATATAAACAAGGAGAAAGAAGGAAAGAACGTAGGCCTCGTTATTTTGAAGAGGTTTTCAATTTAACAGTACCCTATAGAAAACATTATGGAAAGGAACGCTGAGATGTGGTTTGGGGGAAAGAAGGGCAAAGATACTGGAGTTTGCAGTAGTAAGACGACGACGAAAAGCTTGAAGTACTAAAAAAGAACGAAATAAGTTTTTACTTAAGGAGGGATGTAGTTTGTGAAATAAGCGAGGGAAAGGAGTACAGTATACGTATAGGGGGACAGAGAAACAGAAATTTGAAAGTTTGGAGACTTAAAGGGGTGGCTTGAAGGGGGTGGAGGTTGTTTCACCCCTCGATGTCACGAAACAAACTATGTCGTAAATGTGTCTTCAAACCCTGTCGAAACGTTCTTCACCCCTTACCCTTAGGCTCCACACAGCCCCCTACCAAACCCCGACCACTTCTCACTGTCCCAACTGGCTTTTTATCAAACGAGTATTTGCTACTGCTTTTTTTTTCCTCCCCAACCCCTTTCGAATTTTTGGATCTCAATCACTTGACCCAGCTCGTGCATCTAGAGACTTAAGAAGAAGATGGGATGAAGAAAGAAGAATACTTTGTTTGAAGGGGTGGGTGGGTGAAGTATATGGCGGGAAGATGGCATATCCAAGAAGAACTATGTTAAAAAATAAATTAAACGAAATATTCCAATATATTTCTCCCCTGGATAACAGTTAGGGGTGTAAAAAATGTAATATCGACTAGGGGATAGAAGAAAGGGAGCCACAAATGGAAAATAGACTCCACTCATTCAGGGTAATTTTCCATTTATAGTAACACATTTAATAAATAAGAAGCATAAAATATACAAATATTGTTATGCTTACCTGTATAAGTTAGAGCCCCATGGAGAGCAGAAATCGCCATTAAAAATTTCTTTTAAGTATCATATCGATAAAAAGAGGGCAAGTTAATCTTTATTAGAAAGTATGTTTACGATATTAAAAAATTTCACTATCTTACAATTTTTCTCACAAAGTTGAACATAATTTTGACCTAGAAGTAATAATGATTGATTAATTAGAAATGAATGAGAATTTATAAGTTGGTAAATTAGTACTTTTATTTTTGCAGTGTTGAATTAACGACCAAATTACCGTTAATTATCTATATTATATATTTTTGTGAAACATGTTCTTTCCCCTTGCATTTTGGGGGTTATAAAACAACGTGACTAGGAAGATGTTTAGTCCAAAAAGGGATTAGGATACTTGGGAGTAGAGGAGGTTGCTTATTGATGAGTTACATACCCTTTAGTAAGTTACAGACATTGTCAGGGTAGTCAAATCTTCTAGAATATGGTGGGTAGAACATGCAACTTCAATGGAAGAACCTAGAATATTGTTCAGGGTATTGACTAGGAAACCCAATGGGAAGAGACCATTGAAAAGAACTACACGCAGATGGGAGGATCACATTATAATGGATTTGAAAGAGATAGAGAGTAATGAGGTAGACTGTAAGAAACTAGCTCAAAAGAAGGTAGGTTGCATACTTTGGTAAGTGCAGCAATGAACTTTAGAGTTTCCAATGCCATAGAGTACGTAAGTAATATTATATATGTTAGTTTGTAACTCATTTCTTGGTTCAGATAGTAAATTTTAAGAAAATACCCTGGTATTAATGATTTTAAATATTATTATTACTAATATATTGAAATTGGTTCGATCAATCAGATTTCCCACGCATTGGTAGACATCCAGATTTGGTGGCAGCTTAATCAATTCTGGTTTTCTAACTATAAGACGTTCATGGTTTGAAATATAGGAAATACTTGGTCAAGAAGTCAAAATTTGTTAAATTATTTCCCACTCTCCCTCAAAGAAAATTAAGGTTAACTTCTTCCAAATTGTACCATACTCTTCCTTCATCCATTGAAGAAATTAAAAGGGTTGTATCTAGGAGGAATAGTAGGACTCGTAGGAAAACCGTTTTTTTTTCAAATATCAGATTTCATTTGTTTATTTTATATAATATTGTAATATTGTTTTCTCATGGACCACCAAAGAGGACACCAAAAATATCTCTGGATCTATATCCAACAACACGCACTTTCCCCGAAACCTCGCACAGTAAAAATATCCTAGATAAATCCACATGTCTCATTTTCTATTCAAATTCGTAAATATGCGTGTAATAATATATGTAGACCCATTGACTATTTTATCTATACATATATATATATTTATGAAGTTGTTTTAAAATACGAAACAATTGTGAGGTTGTCACAAAATATTGGCTATTTTGGAGGAACAAAAACTACTAGAACACCCTTCACATATATTTATACATTATATCAGATTATATACATTTGTAACATTTGACAAATAATATATAATTGGCGATAAAATAGTAAGTCATTTTTATTTATCAATACCCACATCCAATGTCACGTGGGAAAAAGAGTGCCAGTCTAATCTAAATTGGTTTGCCGGTTATGATAAGATCAGGTGTTCAATCCCACTGTGTATAACTGAGGATATTTGTATCAAAATGAGTTCCTATTCTCTCTATAACTCTCTCTCCCTCTCTCTTTACGTAAGTACAGTTACATTTCATTTGAACTCTTCCTCATCCCTACCCCTATTAGTAGGATTTCTGTTTTTGAGTATCAAAAAAATAGGACATAAAATAAAGTGTATCTTTTTTCTTCTAGTTTAATATTAATTGAATTAAAATATAATTAGTCAAAATTTGTTAACAATTTTGTTATATAAATTCTCTGACTAAAAACAAACTCTATAATTAAAATGTTTTCTTATCACCATGACTTTCTAACCGTTCAGGTAATAATATATATTTGCTTTACTAGGCTAGGGATGAAGAAGGAATCATTTTGGAGGTAATATACCAACATTTGCCTGGAAGAAGAGAGGGAACCCATTTAGGGAAAAAAAACTCAGTAAATCTGACCAGAAGTCAAATCCCGATCTCCTTGTCAAAAGCAGGCCTGTTTAACACCTAGAGGCATTCGGACACTGAAGTGGAAGTGGATATTTTAATTCTGATGTAGTCGAGAGTAATATGGCGTTGAATATCAACATTAAACCACTTTATTGGACGATATCGGTATGGATTTCATGTTCAACTTTAGACTAGAAAGATAAAGGGCTTAAATTATAAACAAAAATTTAATCAGATGTTGACAATTTCATAATGGGTTAATTATGGATTACTAAGATTTTTGAAAGATTTAGTTATAATTGAGGGTCATATATTTACTATTTAAATTACCTAATGTTTAACTTTAGAAGCACCTTAAATACTATACCCACCTATACGTCAACTTTCAACAGTTGTTTATTTTTATGATTTTTGTTTCAAATTTTGAATTTTAACTTATTGGTTTTATTATCATTTTTGACTATTTTATCTACACTAACTATATTAATTATTTATACTTTTTTTTTTAATATGAAGTCATTTCCTAATGCAACATAAGTTTATTTCCTTATATTTGTAATTTCTATATTTTGATAAAACTGCCATGTAAAAAACTTTATAAATTACTTTAGACACTTTTAAAAATATAGATAGATTGTGACATCAGTGTTTACTAAGTGTGATATAAATTTGTGTTTAGTATAGTCTATTTTCATTAGGTAGCTTCGTTATGAAATATAAAATTACCAAAATAATAAAAAGTTTAATACCAAACCTTTTTATAATCACAACATCACTTAAAGATCAAATCTACAATAAGAAATTCCTAGAGAAATTCCCTGGTTTTTGGAAGATATTTGGTAATTTCGTAACATTAGTAGAAAATCTGTCTTCTGAAAGGGCGTCTTCTAAGACAAACGACCCCAAAGGAAGTGGGAAGAGATAGGAAAGGGTTGGAGAAGGAGTGGAGGGTGCTAGGGAGGGCTTAGAACTCAAGTAGCAGAATCGCTTTCCTTTCATTGGCAGCCCAAAGAAGCTTTAATTAAAGTGATTAATTACCAGTACGTCATCTTGACAGGTAAGGGTAGTCCGCGCATACAGCCAAGTTTTATTTGTGGCAAGGGTATTCATGTGCTGCTAAACATGGATATCGGGCAAAAGAGGAAGTTGTCTAAAAGTACATTACTAACCAACACTTTAGTGGTATATTTAATCATAGTCTTGCTGTACACCTTTCCTTTTTTTTATTTGAGTGAGTTAATGTGTCAGTCTTACAGGATAGCAATAATCGTGTCAAATTATCTCCTTTAAAAGATTATTTAAAGTGTGGCTGTAATATTAATTTCTATTAAATCATTTATTTATTGATGCTCAGGATGCTTAGGAATATTCCTTTAAGTTTCTTTTTTTGTTCTCCTGGTGTGATGTACTACTAAATATCGCTTAATAAATTCAATACCTCAATAATATTGATCAAATGATAAAAAATAATCAAGTATTTTTCAACAATAAAAATATATACCTTCAGTAATATAATGTTAAGAAACGTGATTTAGATTTTTAATTATTTTTTTCTCGTGTTATTCATAAAATACAATATAATAAGAATTAATCGCTCTCACTTTTAAAATAAAAAAATGCAATAATTTGATACCGTCCTCATTTCCTACTTAATAATATCTGTTTGTCAAAAAAAAGTGATGATGGTTTCAAAGCTATTCGTATGTAAACGAATATTAATCGAGTAATTATCAGCCAACAATAGGTGGGCTACCAACAATTGTATTTTTATTTCCCCCCTTACAGCTCTATATTTGCTCATCAACGACGTAGCGAGGTAAAGTCTACCCCATCAGGGGCTTGTTAGTATTCTACTGAACAAAAGCCAACGTGTATTTGATTCACACAACATGGACACGTTGAAATCGAAATTGTTTTTCATCCACTTTGCATCCCGCCAATACATGTTCTCCATGTGTAGAAAATGTAATTGTACACGTGCTACCTCCTTCTTTATAAATTTACATATATGTACAACAACAAAAAATTGTTATCTTTATAAAAAAATCACTATTAAACTTTGCGTTTACAAGAAAACATTCAAAAGATATTAAAATCCATACATATATGAATAAGTTTGATTATGTTGGTTGTATGCTAATTTGCATACTTGAGAATAACAGTGAAATATTAAACATAGAATATATTGTCAATACAATCAAACTAAAATTGATACATTTTTTAATTTGTTTTAAAGATTTTGAAAATGGTCTTGCATATTTTCCCCTTTTTGGAAATGTATCGTTACCTCTTGTTTCATTTTTTCTGTAAGAATAGTATGTATGTCTTTAAAACAAAACGCATACTTACAAAGTAGAATTAAATTGTGTAGCTTTAAAAACTAAAAGGTATTACGGCTTTACTTTGTGGAAGCCTAAAATATTAATTTTTTTCTTGTATATAGATTAATACAATCTTAAAAATATTTAGAATATTTGCAATAGGTTACTCCCCCAATTATTTTCCACTATTTAAAAAAAAAAGTTGTAGACAAAAAAAAAAAATACACGCAACAGCTCTTAAGCTTGACTAGTTTAGTCGAACATGATTGTTACTTAAATTTCTAAATTATATTTTGAGCTAAGCCTTTAGAGTTCAATATTAAATTTATAAATAAAACTTCAATAAAACCAAAAATGAAAAAAAAAAAAAATGAAAAAAATTGGCAGATGACACGTTCTCACGTTGCACTTGTGAACGCTGTAATTTTGGAGAGGTATACAACCTTTCCTCCGTTGGAAACCCAATCAATGCTGAAGTCCCCTGCAAAAACCTATAGATACCATCCGCAGTGTTATATTGCATTCCTCTCATGAATGCGGCCGGTAACGAACACAGGAGCTCTTGGACATGGAGGGGTTCGAGTGATTGAGTGAGAGAGAGATAGTATTCCGTAGCTATTGTCGTCAAACCTGGTGGGCGGACGGAACGAAAGTGATAGGGGGGTGAAGGGAGGGCAGAGGGGGGTATTCCCTTAAAACGTGACAAGGGAACTAAAACATGTGATATTGAGAAGAACTTGCAGGTGCTGGGAAAAGGTCTAATGATATCAAATAATTTGGTTTCTTGTTAAGTTGGGGCGTAGGCCAACCATCATATATACAAATATGATTGGAATAGTGATGTTTATCAAGATAATCCAAATCTAGTAGCATAGAAGACCAAGATTATCGAGACAAACGTTTTATTAAAAGAAAAAAAAGTCTTAAGCCATCACCAAGTAGAGATAAATGGTACTACGCATTCGTACAAACTTTCTCAAATAGTAAATAAAGTTTTGGAACATAATTTTTTAAAGTATTTTTTAATAAACTTCCTCTAAAAATTGTGTTCTTACAAAAACAAGCATATACCCTATTGTATTGTTAATAACAAAAAAACTCTCTTCATATATATATTCTAAGCAAAATTGTTTTCATAATTCTCCAAATACTTAACATTTTCAAAAATCAGTTATATGTAAATTACATTCAAATTACTTATATTCGTATAAAATTAAACACATCTTATTTATGAGGAAAACCAATTACATGTTATCCATTTTCAACCTAAAATTAAATGGCATTAAATATTTAAAATTTTATATTAAAATACTAAGTAAACTACACCAAAATGGGCTTATTTTAAGAAAAACAAACCGATAATTTTATCATTTATAAATCAAAATAGCGTACAAATACCAATTTTTAATAAAATCATTTCAACTATTTTCAAACAAAATGAAATTTATTTCGAAAATCAGTCATTAGAAAAATATTATAAAATATTTTTAAATGAAAAGTAAATTTACATAAAATTATTTAAACTGTTAAAAACTTACCATTTACCCATTTAGAACCAAATAGTTAGAGCTATTTTAAAGTATTTCATATTTAAATAAATCACTCCTCAGTAAACTACCTTTAAATAAAGGTTTTGGGTCAAAATAAAAACTGTCCTGTTGTAAAGTTATACAGTATAAGATCTGAAATTAAAATTTAAATAGTATTAATCAAACCGTTTCATTTATGTGGTAAGGGACAGATAAACAAACAGAATTGTAATATTATTTTTGGGTGGGTTCAGCGCCATATAAAACGTAAAGAATTATCATAATCTCGATATCTAAGTTTTCATAATTACAATACATTTTATTTAGATGAGAATGTTAAAAGAATAGTGTGACGTAAAAACAATTAATACTCTAGCGTATTAAAAATGTTATGTAAAACACAGTAACACATATTCACAAGTAGATAGTAACACACATAATTTGTGATGGACATCAATTGGTGCACGATGGTGATGCACAATGGAGGAATATAATTACTGTTACCCTGCAAAGACCTTCAAGATTAGAGCCCTCCCTATCCAATGACAGGAAATTTGACCAACTTTTCAGTCTAAGTTCTATTGAAAGAAGACCCCTTTTTGTGATAAAAATGCAGTAGTCACTAGTCAAATCTTAAGCACTCCGAAACCAATCTGATTAAGTGTAGTCCAAAAGCTTTAGAGTTATGTTTATTAATTACACTTGAGCGTAATTGGGAAAAAGGTTTAACTGCAGAGCTAAGATCGAATAATATATGTATTAGCTTAAAACTAGATAAATGGATTGATTATTTGTGTTTATGGCTCCATATACGTTACTTTTTGCAAAAAACCTTTTCAAATAATGATTTAAATGATAACTACCAATTTATTAATCTGGTAAATCCTGTGAAATAAACACTTTTTCCACTTAAGCGTGTAATCCGTGGCTTAGTTGTAAATTATATTGACTTAGACAAAGCTTTGTGTCCAAGATTTTTAAAAAAATTTCCTTATTTTTAACTCGAAATCTTATTCTAGTGACAGATTAACGAACCCACCACAAAATTACAGCATTAAAAAAAATTATCTTAACGAGGAAATTTCTAAAAGATGACGACATAACGCAAAAGAAAATATGAAGGCAAAGAATAAAGTAGAAAGGGGTGGGACATAATGGATATAAATGTCTGAAATGTATGAAGGGATTAAACGGCTCAAGAGAATCGTAAATGCAGCATCACCTCCCTTAAGGGCTAATTTACAACTAAATGTCTGCTGCCCGTCTTCTTCAAGTGGTGTTGGAAGAAAGTTTAAGAGGGAATGATGGGTGTGAGAGAAAAAAAAAAGAGAGAGAAAGAAACTAGAAAGCATTTCTCTCGGGAGTGTGAAATTGTTGTGAAAAGAAAGGGAAAAAAGGCAGATAAAAAAAAATTGACAAAAGTGGAATGTGGGAAAAGAATTGGTGACATCTTATTTTCCGCATTTCGATTTTCATCGGTGAGAAGTGTAAATCCATTGTAGACGGTAGAAAAAAAGAAAAAAAAAAATCACACACTTACTTTAAAAAAAAGTAGTGGATATTTTTACTATTATTTTCTTTCCTACTTACTTTATCGTTGCGTCGTCTATCTCAAGATATTTCAGTGACTTGTCATATGTATTTCACTTGAATGCAACCAAAAAAATATAGAACACGTCAGAAGTCAGAAAAAAAAAATATTTTATGTGCGAATATAATATCAGCAAATTATTTACTTTATACTGACAAGAATACTAGGAGTAAAATCTACTTTAGGTTTTCAACGTTCATCAAATTATTTGACATGGATTTCAAAATAATACTAAACCTATAATATGAAATAATTAATTAAAATTCTTAGCACAAATTATATTCCCTTACAGGATAACTGTTAATAAAAACGTTTAAATATATGTTGATTTAACAAAAGTAGGTGTTGATACAACAATATTTTTACTAATTTAATTACGTAATTGACCTGGCGGTCTAGGAGTAAGGTGTCAGACTTCTGTGCTAGGGTCCGGAGTTCAATCCTCGGTCCCGGCACAGATTTATCTGATTACTAAACCCTTCCTTCACCTTTGACAAGACTTCTTGTGAATGTGGGGAATGCCAGGACTCCACCGTGGTTCGGATTCCACGTTAAACTGTAGGTCCTCCATTTCATCTTTACACATTAGCGTAGGTGTGTATAACCCGAACGGGTAGTAAGACGCGGTGCTAATAATAATAATAATAATAATAATAATAATAATTAATAATAATAATTACGTAATTCGTATGAAACGAAACTCATAAAAATAGTAATTTGTATGATAATAATGCAATATGCAAAAATTAACTTTTAAATTTACTAAAAATTTAACTTCTACGCTCATAGTGACCCACGTCACTAGCTATAAGTACCTGTCATTGACTGGGTCAAAATTTACGGTATCTTAGTTTAAGGCAAAATTAAATGAAAACCAAAACAAAAATGTTATAGCTTGTCATTAAAAAAAAACAATGTAGAAAATTTTAGATGTTTTAACGTCACTAATCAGCCGTTGATTAATACATTAAAACCTTTTCGGAATAATGATATACAATATAAAAAACTAGTCAAATTCTATAAATTGGTTTTATAGCTCTAAGTGGACATGTATATTTATATATTATATATGCTTGCTGGTCTCAATATCATTAACATGGTGGTTAGGATCTTAAATGCATTTAATTCTGATAGTAGTTAAGGGGGATGTGTTCTAAAGTAAAGTATTAATTAACCAAAATGCACAAAAGCTTGGGAGGTTTGTTACTTCAGTATCATCACATTTTTTAACACTGCATCTTATGATTTGTTAAGGCTATATGCATATCTATTAATTACACGGATATTTAGGGATTAGGTTGAATAAGATTAAATTCAGAGGTAGTGTTGTATATTATAAAATGTTAAATATATTAATTATATATTTGACTAAAGTAGTTATTATTATTATTAGCACCGCGTCTTACTACACGTTCGGGTTATACGCACTTACGCTAATGTGTAATTGTAGGGTGATTGTGAGATGAAAATGGAGGACCTACAGTTTAACGTGGAATCCAAACCACGGTGGAGGCCTGGCATTCCCCACATTCACAAGTTGTGATTAATACATGTCTTGTCAGAGGTGAAGGAAGGGTTTGGTAATCAGATAAATCTGTGCCGGGACCGAGGATTGAACCCCTGACCCCCAGCACAGAAGTCCAACACCTTACCCCTAGACCACCAGGTCACCCTAAAGTAGTTGAGTCACATGACTAGAGCAGTTGTGAAATATTGTGACCTATATATAAATGAGTGAAGAGAAGGAGAAGGAGCTTTTTGTTTATATTCAATTATATATGGTATACTTTATAATAAAATAAAGAGTTAACCAAATACAAACATAACAGGTAGTGTAGACATATTTTCGTGGAGGGAGAGTGGAAAACCTCTATAGGAAAAGGAACCATCAGTACACACGAGTGAGATTCAAACCCAAATCTCCCTTTCATCGGAAGTCTCGTATATAGCGAGTGTGATGCCTTAGACCATGCGGCCACCAAAGCAGGTCACCATATTCTTTAAATAAATGATATACAATATATATATATATATATATATACATATATATATATATATATATATATATATATATATAGAGAGAGAGAGAGAGAGAGAGAGAGAGTTAGAGAGTGGGAAATTAAAAAATGTATGTAATAGTGTAAGTTTTTTTTAAGGCTGTGGTGATACTGAAGTAACGAAACCCCTTTTTCCCCACGACGCGTTGGTGTGCAATTTACTTGATTAATTAATCCTTTACTTTAGACCCCCCCCCCC
>CABEEJ010005549.1:0-20833 GCA_901482245.1 Timema douglasi | reverse complement strand
CCCCTTTTAACTCCTAACCCAATTCAACGCATTGCGTATCCTAGCTACTATGTTAGCTATTGACAACCAGCGAGCACTGCCTCAACACTGTGAATGATTTGATTGTAGTTAGGTTGGTTATTTTTTTTTTGTTACAACTCCACTCTCGGCACCTCTTTCCATCGTTTTACCAGCTACCAAATGACCACCCTTTGTCCATCCCGGATGCGGTTGGTTACTACAGCGTTTGCAGTACATACTCCTCCTATATATACATATATATGTATATGTGTGTGTGTGTATTTCCCCCCCTCCAAATTGCAACCTTCTAACAACACTACGTTTCACACACAAAAAAAAAAGTTTGGTTTTATTTGTCTTGTTTGTGTTTTTTTTAACCTATTCGAAAAGTTAATTGTCACAATCCATTTGATTCTACTCTCCATGTAGTTAGTGTTGATTAAAGCGTTTTTTTTCTTTTGGATACCGTTTTCTGTCTGTGATCAAAGGTTGGAACCAAATTTTTTAAGTTGTCTTGAGTGAAAAAAGTGAATAATATTTTTTTTTTTACAATTTTCAATCACAGACTCTGCTTTATAAAACCAGTGGAGAATAATGACCCAGGCAACGGACAGTTCCTGGATATCTCAGTGGTTAGTAAATTGGTATACTAAGTCATAGGTGCCAGGTTCAATTCCCATGTATAGGTGTTATTTCCTAATCTAATGACTATTATATTTAGATGCGGCTTAAACCATTACTACCGTTAACAATCAAAATATGTAGCTATGTATCCATCAATTTAATACAATTAGTTTATAATTAGTGTTTATATTGTATTCTACAATATATAAAAATACAAAGTGCGATTTAATCACTTGATTGTGGAAAAAATTATCCTTATTTATTAATATAAATATGTATATTAATAAACAATCCGTATGCTATAGGCAAAAAGACAAAGGCGACCAACTAGTATAGTTTTATTACTAGGCATGGTGACTTGGCGGTCTAAGGGTTAAGGTGTTAAGACTTCTATGCTGGCGGCCGGGGTTCAATCCTCGGTCCCGGCAAAGATTTATCTGATTACCAAATCCTTCCTTCACCTCTGACAATACATCTTGTGAATGTGAGGAATGCCAGGCCTCCACCGTGGTTTGGATTCCACGTTAAACTGTAGGTCCTCCATTTCATTTCACAATCACCCTAACACTACACATTAGCGTAAGTGCGTATAACCCGAACGGGTAGTAAGACGCGGTGCTAATAATAATATATTATTAGGTAGTGAAAATATCAGGACTCGTATCATGAATGGGTTGAAGATGTGGTTTATACTGTTGGGCTTTCCACTCTCCTGTTAAAGCGAATGCAGATAAACCTTTTTAAATTAATGCTTCTTCATATTTATTCGATTGGTATAGTTAAATTTGGAGAAACCGTAGGGGAGATGCATAGTACAGCTCTTAGTAAAATAAAGGTCATATTTTGCTTTAAAATAAAATGGAAATGATAAATTAACCAAATTATTCGACACAACACAACCGGTATAATTAACATACGTTATGACAGATCACAATGCCCTATGAGCTCTATATCTAGCAGACGAGAGATTAAACAGTTGCCAGAAGGGTGAGTTGCCATCGTCCTTAGGATCGGAGGTGTATTATGGGTGTTTTGGTACACTTTGTGACTATTTGGATGGATCTACAATTGATCACGTGATTGCCAATGCAACTATCAAGTGAACGTCAAGGGTTTACGGCGCGTAAAGTAGATAATTCAGATACCACTTAGATAGAAACCAATAGCTTCATGAATAATGGTATTGTATATCTTGACGTTGTGTTGCATTTTTAATAAGAACGTAAATAAGAGCATTTTAGAAAATTGGTAAGATCTCAGTCAACGTGAAGCAAAGGGTAAAGAGAATATTAGGTAGGTTGGCATCTTATTTACTGCTCAGTTAATGCTAGAGTGTTCAACCAAACTATATTTTAAAATTACCTGAATTTTCCAAATTTTCCAGAGCCAATTTACAACTTTTCCAATAACTATATAATACAAAATTATGTAATTATTATCGAAACCTGTTGTAATAATATTTTTAAACACATACATTCTGAAATAGCATCACTCATGAAGGAGTGAAATGGTTTCAGCCTAAGGCATCGGGTTATTGGTGGTAATATCCATGTAAGATTTCAGTGAGATAATAGTGAGACATAAAAAGATCGCTTTACACAAATACAGTTTAAAATCTTTGTGAGACATATTAATGATTTGTTTCTTCTTCCTACACTAATCGAATTCTTTCGTATGCCCATAACTTTGGCTAATAACACGTGGAATACGTTTGCAAAGAAAAGCCGAAAATCACATTCAGACCTTGGCCATTAAGATTAGTATGCTAAAATGTTTTAATAAGAGATTTGTGGTATTTATTAACTTAAAGAAAAATGTCGTTTTGACTATTGTAAATAAAATAAGCGTTTTTATTAGTGAATATAAAAAAAATTGGATAAGCATTCTGTGATTTTTTTTTACTTTGACCTGATCAAGAGAACTCCCTGACTTTTCTGCCTTTAAGGTCGCTGGACACATTTTTTTCTTAGCACCAATTCTTAATACCAGCTTGGGTTAAAGGCTTCCCAATTTTTAACGCAAAACATTGTACACTGGTAGATAATTAGTGTGAAAGTCAAAGATCTCGGGTTCAATTCTCATGTACAAGTATACATTTTAATAAAATAATTGTATGAATTTTGTGTTTTAGAATGTTGTAGTTGGTTTTGAGTAAACAACAATAGTAATCAGACTACTTATTTGTATAAATGAATATGTACAATCGATCTATATAATCTTGGGATATCATTATCAACATGAACTGTTTCCAGCATTTTGCCATGTCTGTTTAGTAAAATGCCTTTATCTCCTGAAAGATTTCTGTAAAAGTTGGTGGGTGGGACTCCAAAAGTTAAATTACGTATTGGTCCTTAGATATGTTGCTCCGTACAATACTGGTAGGCACTGGCCTAATTCTATTAGACCTCTGGGTGACGTAGGAGTGTAATAAAGGAATAAAAGAAAAATTAATATTCAATATGTTTAGTGATGTTGTCTATACTCTGAATTATTAGATAACAAAAAAAAAAGTTGGAGATAAAATGATATTTAGTATACCAATAACACACAAGTCAAAACTTTACCCCTTTACAATTTATTTTAATAGGTGGTGATGGCAAGATGGACAATGAGTCAACCTAAAACAAACTATTACTAGGCATGAGCACTATATCAACAAAAGTTCAAGCTCATTAAATAAGTTATTGGCCAAGAAACCTTAAAGTCATTAAAAAAAACAAGTTAATTAAAAGGGTTCTGAAATAGCCTTTTGCGACTCCTAATTCGCTCACAACCCCTCACATACTACCATGAGTTCTTGTTCATCTAAAGGCTGCTACACACGTAACGATAAAACTGTGCGATTTAACTGAACTGTTATAACTGCGCCGTTAAAACTAACATGTGGATGGAAAATCGCTTCAATTAATTAGGCCTGCATATTTGAACTGAGCAAGTTGGTTTTGTCCACTAGATCTAACCGCGTAGATCGCGTTTGCGACGATTTAACAGAGCATGTGGACCAATGACCTGTAAAACATTCTGTCCTGGCATACCTTTGATACGTGTACATCGATACTCAGAGTATGACAACGTGTAAAATCGCAAATGTAAATGAAAACCGAGGTGGACATCGTGAGTGTTTGGAAGATTTTATTGACATTTACCGAATGGAACCATGTTTGTAGCGTGTAAGATCACAATATCATCACGATCAAAACCAGAAAGACGCAACATGTGATAAATTAATAGATAAAATATAAGAAAATGTATACGGTCTTTACGGTGACTTATCTGTTGAGATAACTGTCCGTTCGACGGTCACAGTAAACAGATTTCCACACAGTCCAAGTATAACGATACAAATAGCTCAAGAACACTTACCTTTCCAGCTATTGTTTAGGTACCTTATCAAGGACACTCTTGGGCTCCTTTAGATAGCTAACTCTCACCACAAGCAATATTTTCCTTGCCGCACAATTATTTTTCGACCTCTATCATTCACGATCCATCTTCAGCCAATTGTCTCTCTCTCTCAAGCTATCCCTCCAACAATATCGCTGCCAACTCACAAACACCAATCCCCTTAACTGCCCAAACACACAATTAATTTAATTAAGTTAGCTATGAATTACATACATTTACAAACTGGTTTGGTTATGAATTATTAGGATTGCTA
Source organism: Timema douglasi (assembly GCA_901482245.1). Taxonomy (NCBI): domain Eukaryota; kingdom Metazoa; phylum Arthropoda; class Insecta; order Phasmatodea; family Timematidae; genus Timema; species Timema douglasi. Next base: position 16,551 of record CABEEJ010005549.1, on the reverse strand, counting down.
TTCTTACCTAGAGATACGAGTAAACATTTACTCGGCTCAAGGAGTATTATGTGTGGATGGAAAGTTGGAAATCTCCTTATTTGCAAAATATATATGACTCAATTTCACATCAGTAGATTTTTTTATTTATTGTTAGTCTTATGTTGGTTATATATCCTATCTTACTAGTGGTATTAGCACCCCTATACAACATGTGTCCCGTGATCTTGGCGGGTCTAAACCAAGCTATGGGGCACAATGGCAGACTATGAAGTAGACCTGTGCCAAAGGGATAAAATAAGTCTAGTGCACGTAGGCCCATAAGCCACCGCACGTCCCCATATCACCCACAGAGGAGGCCGGTAGGTTATTGATTGACAATAAGTCCAACCGCTATTAACAGACACGACCACATCTCTGCAACAACCTACCAGCGTGGATAGGGCTACATGACGCATGCTCATCAAACAAGGTAGTACCACATAAACAGTAAATAAGTGTCTTGGAAAGAAAATCGCACATTCACTTTATCGAGTACGCACGATGTTATTTTTTAGTTTGTAATCATATATATTTCAATAAATCTAATTGGTAGCCCCATGGATGAACGCCACATCCATGAAATTTAGCTAGTTGGTTGTATGGAAAGTTAGGGGCTAGAATCCCGGTATTGTGACTGAGCAAATTTTTATTTATCACTGCATCTCACTTACTCGTTTGGATTGTACTCTTTAAGTATTAGTTATTATAATGGGTTAGTAATTATAAAGGTTAAATTTTAGAGGTATTTAACCCACAGTTGCTTGGAAGTAGATTGGAAAACTATTTAGGAAAAATCACCCCCAGTTTAACCAGTCGAGATTCGAAACTCGATGTCCCCATCCTCAGCAATCGAGCTAAACATGAAACTAGCACCGTTAGCTAACTTCGCCATCGAGGCGGGTTTTTACTTAATATATCATAGTTGTTCCTACATGCCAGTGAGGAAACATTTCCTTGATATCTTCTGTTCGATCCCACTTCAATAGTTTAGTTAAATATTGATAGCCCGGAGAGGTAGGAGGACGTGGTGATGAAAGATTATTTAATTCAAAGCAAAATGACGTACAGATTTGAAATGAAATTAAAATATGCTATTTAAATAATAGCGTATTTTAACATACGTTAGAATGTAATTTTTTTAAAAAATATGTTCATATTTTATTTTATTAGAAACTTGGAGAAATAATTTGGTACACCACTTCTTTATACCTACATTTGTTCTCGAGATATTTACATTAGTGGGGTAGATATAAAAAATGGATCATTTATAAGAAATTTAAACACATTTATTTGAATAAATAATATAGGAAAAAAAAAACTGCAGCAAACCTAACCGGATTGCATCCCAAATGATCTAAAAATGTTGAACCTAATCAGACGAGACTGAAATATTTTCCACACGGATAAAAGTGTGCGTAAAAAACTCTTTATTTAATAATATAGACAGTTACATTTATCTTATTATTAATTACAAAATGTTTACTAATGTACTTTAGTTTCCCCATTCTTACATTAATTTACAGTGTTCGGACAAAATAATGTGAACACCAAAGAATTAGGTTAAATTTTATTTGTAATAAGTTATTGTTCCCCAATTTTCCTTTAATACAGATCCTATCTTTTTTGAAATTAATTCATAACATTTTTGAATAGTCTCCAGTGTGACATTATAACATCCTTATAATTAATAATGAAGTTTTTTTTGTAGGATTTGTAAGATAATGTGGACACAATTTAAGAATAAATCACTCTCAGTGGAGCCGACTAGGATTCGAACCACGATCTTCCCGTTATCAGCAGCCCAATCTAACACGAGATTGATGTCTTAAAACATTTGACCACTGAAGCGGGGAACACTTATATTAATAGAGAAAGATTTAGGAAGTTAGGATTTAGCGAAAACTTATCTACTTTTGCACGTGGAGGGAGAAAGAAGAAAAACAACATCGGAGTTTGAGTGCTTGGGATTCAATCCCTAACATTCGCGCCATTGTAAAAACAGACTATATTGTAATGATGCCTAACTACACGTGCCCATTAGTGCAGGTCAGTTGCGTGTGATCAATTCTGGACAGAGGGAAGCAATGAGGCTACGATAAAGGGTGTCAGATGGATCCTAGTATAATTAGATGCTCACACGGATTTTTTCCTTTGTTTGTATAGTTAAAAGTATTCTGGAGAAGAAAGGAAGGGGTGATGACTCACACTATGCATGGAATAAAACAAAATAATCGGTAATCTTAGAAATATTACCACAATTATTAAACTATGCACACATATAAATAATAATTGTAGTTATATATCAAATAAAAAGAATAATAATAATGGTCAATTACTATTGCCGACATTTTCTCTTTGGTTGTGTGGTTGTGGCCAGAAATGTGTACGACTTTTGGCCTGCCTTATAGTTTTGAATCCGGATTTATTTTTTACACACCATTATCATTAGTAAATAGTAAGTTCAACTAAATATTTTTCCGCCCACCCAACAATACGATATTTACTGTACACTTTCATAAAATTAATTATTGAAACGTCAAAGTTTTTTTTAGGCCACCTGAAGATGGAGTGGGTCTGCCTGTTTCATTTATTTTATTATTCTTGTCAAAAAACCGGGATGAAAAACTATGCTTATAAATATGACTTATAAATTCACAGTAACTCCCACTGTTGCACATATTGACGCACTCGTCATTTCACTACTGTAGGTAAATAGACAAACCGCTTCCCTTTGGAGGATCAAACAAGCGTCAATATTCCATAAAATAAAAATAAACTCACTTTAAATTGATTATAAATTCGTTATTTTGCTATAGAGTGCCCATAGTTATATCTATCAACAATAAATATCGGTTAAAATAAATTAAAAAATAAGATTTTAACAGTTTTAAACGTCCGAATATACACCAGTCGCGCTAATACTCGTCTAGAGAAACGTTGCTTCCCTTTTCCCGATGAGGGCCGGACAGACCCGGAAACAAACGATTGGCGGAATAAAGAGCGAGTGAGACCAGCTGGATGGCCGGTCAGTTTGAGAGAAAGCGGCTAACTTCGAAAAAAGAGCTGCGACCTCAACTCAATATACTTGTTGGTGAGGTTTCTAAAATAATAATAATCATTTATTTTAACTTCATTTTTATTTTATTTTATTTTTTCCCTCTTTAATTTTAGAGGAGCGTTGCTTTCCTTGCTTCCATTGACTAAACACCACTAAAATCCTTCGTTGGTTGAATGATCCGAAGAATCACTTTCGCAGTAGACTGGAGTGAAAATAATGTGGTTATTGGGGTTCGAGACTTGGACGGGTTTATCGAGGTATTTTTTTCTTGAATGTTTTTCAAATCTGTATCCACGCAAATGGGGGGGTGAACTCCCTAAAATGTTAACTTTCTTCATCCATTTTGTATCAGCGTAGCTATTAATTAAATTAAGAGGAAACAAATTATTTTTATAAATCCATACATAATAAAATGGAGATAGTTATTACAATCTAATATTTGTTAAACAAGTATTAGTTACTCTTCATCTATTGAGTTTCCATCAATAAAAAAAAATGATATTAAAGGAAAACCAGAGTTTTAACTACTTATTTCAATATTATTTTTATGAGTTTGTAGATAATTTTATTTAATACATACCGTTATAACTAAGAAATCTTTTTTCACATATATTTTTCATTGATTCCAAATGTTAATACTATCTGTAATGACACAATAGATATATTGCGTGAATAAAGTTTTTTTTTTAAAAGGCACCTAAATACCAAGGACATTATTATACCTTTAAGCCTAATGTTTAGGTTCCAATACTCTTAACCGTGTAACATTTACTTCTCTACCAGAACAGTTTATATTCAATTACCGTTTTACCCATTTCCACAGGGTAGTTACAATTTAATTGTGTTATTTCTCCAACTAAGTAAGCGCCATAGCTATTAACTTCGCAATTTAATTGGAAAACTCACCCCCATATAGTATCGAACCCGTATTTATAATACTACTCAGTAAACAAACTTGGCATCCATACAAATTGCAATTTGGTTTTATTCACAGAAAAGGCAGTAGTTGAATATAAAAGTTTAAGGTAAAACAAAATTTGTTTCAATAATCCTGACAATAATTACACTCATATTTAAAGATGGTAATATTTTATAAGCTGAAGATAATAATTTAGTTAAAAAAATAATACCAAGACATGTTTTAAATAGAATTAGATTAATAATTTTAAACTATAAATAATTAACTAACAATTAAAATATAAGTTGTTGAATACGATAAATTAATCAATAATCATATATCATTATTTTTATATTGGTGTATGTAAACTTTAAAGACAAGTTGGGGTTAAAAAAAAAGTAATAACTTTAATAGGTTTTTTCTTTTTTCAAAGTTTTGAGAGTATCTTCGGCGGTACATTGATAGAGCCAAAATATCCTCTATTAAAGCATAACAAATTTATAATGAAGGTATTTCATCAATAGAACATTACATTTCCATCTTATTTTCACATGTTTAAAAAAATGTTAACACTTTTTGAGTTATTAGTTTAGGCCTAATCATCATAATATAAATGTCACACATTAATGATTAACGTGTTTTTTTATGAATGTCCCTTTTTAAACTCTAAATATATTTATATTTTTTATGAGCTTGGGTTCTTCTGTAGCTGCTGGTACTAAATAAAATTAATTTAGGCTGTAGTTAATATGAGAAAATTTAACGAAAGAACCAGTAGTTATTAAAAATATATTTATTGATTTAAAGAAAAAAAATATAAAAATAGACAATTTTTTTCACAGACGGAATAAACATTAATACGTTTCAGTTATTATTGTGTGTAATATTGAAAATCTAAAACAGGGAAGTTTTTTTAAAAAATAAATGTATGTATATAAATGTAACTATGTTTGATGTAAGAATTTCTTTAATTCTCTTGATTCATTAACCGAGTCATCATTAGTCATAAAATTGCTACAGGATTCACAGTTTAATATTGTTGTAGAAACTTGTACTAATATTAATAAACATACAACTCATAAACAAGTAATCAAATATGCAGTACCCATGATCAAATGTTACACAGGTAAAGACATATTTATTTTAATATTGTAAATATATCTACATAAGTAAGATCTTTGATTACGTCATTTTAGTCCCTTAAAGAGAGACATTATATATATATATATATATATATATTTATATATATTTGTCCTTTACATTACATAGTGGAATATATATTACATAATGTACTGCTAAAATTAGATGTTCTTACTTCACTAGTTTACATGATTTTACAATTTTATTGTACTTTTCATTTGATACTATTATGTTTCTCGAATTTACATTTTTGAAATCAATTTTAAAATTTAATAAAACAGAATTAAAGGTTATTAATTTGACTGAATCTTCAACTGACATAGATACAAATCAATTTTTTAAATGATTTCTAAGTTTAAGGTTTTAGTTGTTGATCTTAGATCAGTTAAATCCTAGAATCGAAAGGAACTCAATCTTAGTGTATCCTCCCCCCCTTTAATGTTGCAATGTTGACATCATGACACTGTGTCATTAGTTTCCAACGAGAATCTATTCATTATTTTCCAGCAAAACTCGTAAAGGAGAATTCGCTTTTCTTGTTGCTATATTGTAGAGACGTCGCTACAAAGACACATGAAATTGTAAGATAAACTGTAGAATGGATACGATGACAAATAAGATTGGTGGTTTCATATGTCATCAGAAATCTCGGCTGGTATCTTTTGATAGAAATTTATTTCTAGGGAGGTATCTAATTTCTGTACTATTTAATTGCGCCAAGATAATATCATATTATAGATGTTTGTGTGTAGAAATATGGGAAAATGTTTGGTTTTTATCCTCCTTGAAAGGAATCAAACAGCCAAAGCTATTGTATTTGTTTTAGTGAGGATTTACTCGCATCTCGATATCATATTCTGAAAATTGGAAAATGTCAACTGGACATGGGAATTGAAGCCAGGAACTTTGGCTTAGTTTGCCAATGCTATCGAGGAATCGTCTCGTGCCCAGGGTGATTATTCAATCATATTTTAAGGCAGAGTCTGTGATGGACCTGTGTAAATCGTGTATGTGATCCCTTACAATTATAATAATTGTACAAGTGGCAGCAATAAGCCAACTACCGAGTCGAAGGTGGCTGCGTTATCTGATATTTCGTGATATTAACAACATTTGTATACGGAGATTTTCAACAGGAATGGTGCCCACATTGACTGATATGTGGAAAATTAATAGAAGGACTGCCTTTTAATATGCCACATGCTAAATAGTAGTTATGCTTAAATTTATGTCTAATGTTTCCCCATATCCAACATTTGCCTTTTATTTATTGGTCAATCTATATATTATTTGTTAATATATATATATATTTTGAAGTTAATAAACCAAAAATATATTATAAATAAAATTAAATAAATTATATAAGTAAAATCAATCATAGACAGAATAGTATTTTTTATCTTATTTACAAAATAACTGCTATTAGTTCGAAGATAAATGTATTAGGAAATAAACATAACACAGCTCAAAAAAAAGTGATACTATGTTCTTCTATACGAGTATGAGCATATTATACCTAATACATTATTAAAAATACATTATTTGAATTCAAAATGTGATATTAGGGGATTAGGAAGGCTATATTTAGAGGAAGTGTATCTGCATTTACCTGTAGGAAGAGTGGGAAGACCTTTTGGAAAAACAACTGTAACGTTATTTGCCCGCCTACCATGTATTTCTTTATATTTTTCTAATTTGTAAATATTTTCCAGTTTACTTTAGTTTTAAATTATGCACTTCAAAGTTTGGCCGCAGCCTAACGCGCTGTGTCGACGGCGTGACAAAATAATATTTACATCCATCCAAATTAAAACGTAAGGAAGAACGTCTAACAATGTTTAGAATAATTTAAATAATGAATTTTAAGCTAAGGACAAACACTTACCTTTTTATTGAACATATTTATCTTTCTTATTAGTTTGTTGACTCTTCCTTACATTTTATTTTCAATGTCGGCCATGATTTATTTCTAGGTATGCGCATATCTGTTAACCAAGTGAGTGGCGTGTTTCGTGGTTATAAAAGAAGTAACAAAAGAAAAAAAAGACGTGATGTATATGCCTCTAAGCTAGCGCTCATTTCAATTTTTACAGGTGGAAATAAACATTTTAATTCTTTTAAGAAACATTGAAATATATGTCAATGAATATGAACAATCTTTATACTAAATTTGCGCTTTTTTTATATATATATTCATCCCTAGTCCATAGCCAACATTTTATCTTTGTTTTAATGTATAAGTTTTCTCTTTGGAATCGGAAAAAAATAGAACGTTCTTTAAATTTAATTTCTGGAACACTTTTTGAAGATTAGGGTCGTCTTTTTCGGCGTCCTTAAGTATAGAACCAAATGTGTGTGGATCCTCAATACATTTATTTTAAAAGTGGAAACTTTTTTTAAATGTGGGATATTAATAAATCAATAGAAAGTTGAGTGTCTATGGAAGAACTGTGGATTGTTTGCAATTAAGAAAAGGAAACAAATTTCCTACATTTATACCATTTCAACACAAAATATTCTCTTGATGAAATCCAGTCAAATCATCATCAATAAATATTTTTCTTTCTATCATCAAGAATATAGGATTAATGTGAAACTTTCAGAAAAGACTAAATATATTCAGGCACTTAATTAAATCCAGAGTATTAATTAATATTTTATTTTATGTCAAAATATTAATGGCATTGATTTTTTTCAACAATACTAAATATTTTTTTTGTTTTAGTCGAAACTCCAATATCATATATGCTTAGCCTATATTTTTTTCTTTTACTCTGGTACTATAAAATCTTAAATTTAACCATGATCGGAGATTATTTATTTTAATTGATTAATTTTTTTAGTAATATATGTAATACAATATATTTTATTCTGTCAGATTAGAATTTTATTTACTCGGAATTCCATAAGTAGGATTGGAATGTGGTAACAAGGAAACAATAATAATAACACATACACATTTCAATAATTGCTTGTTTATTTTTTAATTGTAATTTAAAATTAGTACATTTCATTCAATGATCCATTTTTTATTTCAATTGTTCATGTTATACTTTAAGTATTCCTTCAACTCTTGTAGATATTTACAGCCCACCATTGTTGTAGGTAAGATAGTGTCATTATTATTAACAATGCATCATCTAGAAAACGTTCCTGAGCACACGCAGGGTTCTCGAGTGTTAAGAGTCATCTTGCCACTGTCATTTTTAGTCGAGCTTAAATTTTTTATTTAATTATTATTTTCTCCTAGTTCCTAGGAGCGGCGCCCAATATACGTATTTAATTTTAATCATCTCGACGTTACCTTTTGATGTATTATTTGGGGAGATAACGTGTATTTTTATTAGACCACCCTCAATATATCCGACCACGATTCGAACCTTGACCTCCCTGTCATTGGCAGTTCAGACTACTAGCAAGAGTAGCAAGTTAGATAAAGGGGCCACCAAAAGCGGGTGATTGTATATTTAATAATACATATATTATATTCTAGCAATTTCATTTCGCACACTCTCATATGCCTGTTTTATAGAACGGACTGTTCCCGGAAGTTGAAGATTGTCTCCACCCCTCATTAATTCTGCCACTCACAAACAGATGCCGCAAATGACTTGACTTCAAGAACTTGAAGACGACTGCAAATCTTCAGGACACATACAAATAGAACGAAAGAAAGACATAGACACTAACGTTTCTGCCGCATTGTGAACTAACTAGGTAGATAAAGCCTTCATGTCACCGTTCCACCAATAGCTAGACAAACTTGAAGCAAATAGCTTTCGATAAATTATATTTTAACCTAATACTTACATTTTTAGATACTATAAGCATCAGTTTATATATTTTTAAAGGTATTAAATTCTATATTTGTGAAATAATAATAGTAGTTTTAATTTATGTGTTTATCAACCCTGGTTTTCGTTTGAACTAATTTATTAATTCAAATCATATTCAATTCACACTCAGATCCATGATGAAAGTATCTCAGATATATTTAAAATTCTTCTGGCCTTTCATTGTTGTTCCAAAGATGTCCAAATTTTACAAATAAGAGATACATTACATTTTAAAGCTGATGTATCTTGTAGTTACATATTTTAATACTATTTAGGAAGGTCTATATATTATTTGTAGAAAATAATAAGATGATTAAAAAATTAAATTAGGACATTCTTTTTTAAAAGACATAAGCAAAGTAATCAATGTATGGACATCCAACTATTCAAATAAAATTTAGAAGAATTTAGTTAAAATATGATGTAAAGATTTTCCTATTATTTGGCATCGTATTTACAGTTTGTTTGTAAAATATAATGGAAATAATATGCTATTCAAGATAATAGATACTATAAAAAAATTAAATAATTGGACAGAAAACCAATACAGGATCTTTAGTTCACCAGGCTATTACTACTACAACCCAATATTATAATATGTAAAGTGTCATCATCATCATTATGATAGAGATTTTGTTGTAAGAATTATATATGAGGGTTAAATAAACTGCTTGAGTACATTCAAAAGTCAAATCTTGTAATAAAGAGCGTTCTTTTAAGATATAAAGTAGTATTAAATATAAATCTTATTTTTATAATATTTATAGTTCTACCACAGTTGACAGGTACAATTTAGGTTGGTAATTTCTAAATCATCTTCCATACAAGAGTCTTACCATACATTAGAATGACCTCACGGTTTTAAAAGTCTTAAGAGTGGGAAATTCAAAATGTAAGAACACATTTTAAGCTAGCTAGGAATAAAGTACGTAGTATTTTAAAATCAAAATAAACAAACATGGGAAGTTAATCTTGATATTGTATGTGACTATAAAATTATATCATTTCTCTAATTTACTTGGTTGATAGCCAATGTTTAGGTTATTAATTGGTTACTAAGTGATAACATTATAATTGTAATTGATTGGTAAGATATTATATCATGTATATAGAACTATTTATGTGGCTATGAGATTATTTCATTTTTACTTGGTTGGTGGCTAGGAGTATAAATTATGTTTAGCACTTTATTAATCAGTGGCTAGGTTATTATGCTATGTTCATAAATTTAGTAACTGATTGCTAAGTGATAAAATTATACTTTAAATTGATTGGTAAATATTACATCATATCTATAAAACTATTTATTTGTTTTAGGTCATTTTATGTTTGACACTTAAATATGTACGTTTTTATTTGAATTTACATTTTATAAAAAAACCTTTATAATCATAACCATATTTAAGAATAATTTTAATTTAATTTTAGAAGATTAGCGTAATTTTTTTAAAATGAAAATGTTCTTTTATAGGTAATGAGAAGTAAATTCAAGCGAATGTCAAGAAATATTTTAACGAAGTTATTGAAATGTGTTTCAATGGGGGGGGTTATATGCGTCAGTTTGGTTCGTAACTCTATTGAGTGAGTGAAGGAAAGATTGGTTGAGGCAGAAATCTTGGTTGGCATCCAACTTCGCAAAACAATGTAGATAAAGTGGTAGCATGCGTTCTAACACAGAGTTTGGAGAAATATTTCATAGAGGGGGACTTGACTATAAACTTCCACGTTAAGTAGGAAACGTTTCATTACTGCAACAAGACAACCAATTAGGTATTAATTTCTCACTTTTGTTTGAGATGCATGAACTTAATTGCAAATATCGGATTCTATATTAAACCTTAATATTACTCAAATCACATCTACAAATGTATTATTTTGTTTTTGCTTAGAAATCAACACAAATAAGAAACAGTCTGAAATATAGAAGTATTTATAAATAATTATATTATTATTATCACCACGTCTTACTACCCGTTCGGGTTATACGCACTCACGCTAATGTGTAATGGTAGGGTGATTGTGAGATGAAATGGAGGACCTACAGTTTAACGTGGGATCCGAACCACGGTGGAGGCTTGGCATTCCCCACATTCACAAGTTGTGATTAATATACGTCTTGTCAGAGGTGAAGGAATGGTTTGGATATCAAATAAATCTGTGCTGAGGCCGAGGATTGAACCCCGGACACCCAGCACAGTGGCCTGATACCTTACCCCTAGACCACCATGCCACTCAAATATATATTGTGTAATATATATAAATGTACAAATGGGTGAAGTGAAGCTCTATAATATAATCTAAAAACCAATTGAAAGGATATTAATACCCGTTCCAGTTATACTCATACAATAAGTGCGCTAATGTTATAAGGATAAAGATAATAATTTGATTTAAATGTGCATACATTTGCGTGGAGAGAGAGTAGGAAATAATTGATCAAAAAACTGGATCAATTTGCCCACCCAGAATTCTAACCCTGATCTCACCGGAAACAAAGTCTAAATATAGATTGACGTATTAGACCATAGATGCTTTATTTTAGAGGTAATCTAATCGTGCCATTGTTTGCGTGGATTGAGGTTATAAAACCATTTAGGAAAGAATACTCTTATAATACATTGCAAGAAATATATATGCACGATTTCCTATTTTTAATATAAAAGTTTAACTTTTAGTGGGATTGTTAATTAAATATCTCAGGATACATAAATAAAACATAACATAGTATGTGTACGTCTCACAGCGGTGGCCCAACGGTCTAAAGGGTAAACACACACCGTAGCACTCGGTAGCTGTTAATGTGAAGGTCTGGGTTCTAATCTCATATCGGCAAATTTCAAATATTTTTACACATGTAGTTCCACAGTTGTATTCCGAACCTCACTCCAAAAAAATGGTGACGAACTTATTTTGAACTTCTCTCCTCATTTTAATCTCTTAGATTAAGACGTTGATCGATATTATAATAGGTTAAAAAAATATGTGTCTAACAACATTGTATTATCACAGAGTTTTTATTAAAGTGAAAATTCATTAAATGGAATCAATAAAATGAATTACTAAATAAGTGAACTAAAACAATCAATTTAAATTTGAAACTTAAAAAAAAAAATTCCTTTGTATGAACTAACGTGAAAGCTTGTCTGTAATTATTTAAACAATAAGTACCAAGTAACCTTTAAAAGGAGAGAGAGAGATAGCTATCAGGTACTTCAAAGTATCTGTCAATAAACCTTTTTCCGTAACCATTTCTATTGAAAAATACATGATTACAGAATTTGTTTGACACAGTGCACAAAGCTCCGCCACACTAAAAATAGAATAGATCAAAATGGGTTGTCACAGTTAATAATTAATATCGCAACGTCTCTAAGCCAACTTTAAATTAATCCAATCGATAAGGATCGTTTTAATGCACGATTGTAATATGAAGAATTTTTACAAAAAGTAAGAATGTGTTGAATTTATTATTATAATCAAAAATCATAGAAAATGACTAGAAAAAAACCGGAGACAAGGACCTAGTTTAGATATTTAATCTATAAACTTGTTAAAAAAAGAGATTTTTATCTCAGTTAATTTGCCTGGATTAATGTGTGTCTGCAAGCTAACGTATAAATAATTTATACGAGTCTCTTTATATGTTTTATATATAGTACTTCCATCAATGCAAACACAGACTTAAGTTAAGCTCGTATAATATGGTTTACTGGTGATGGATAGGAAAAATTTCGAATCCAGTGCCGGTTAGCATAAGTTTTTTTTTTTCCTAAATCTTTTTACACTTCCTCTTCAGAAAATAATATTACATTTATTCTCAATTCTATGGTCTCCCTCCTTACCCTTTTATAGTAGTTGAAATCATTTTTCCTTGTATGGGTAGAAAAAGGTTGTGGAATAAATGATATCGTGGGTCTTATTTTAGTTCTTCAGTTCGTTTTAAGAAGTGTACTGTCCCGGTGGTATAGTAGTCAGAACCCTTTTTTCCTGACTAAATGGTCCCGTGTTCGATTCCTAACTAGTACTGGGGGATTTTCTTGATAGGGGAATATTTTCCATGGTCACCAGGGTTTTGTAAATCGGGCTTACTTTAGGTTAAGATTTTCATATTCACTACCATAAGCCTCTCATCTTATCTGGGCATGAAATTAACTCCATGAAAAGAGTTTATGATTAGTATATTCGGGCTTCCCCAAGCAACAGTGCATTCATTAGTACTGACCAATCTTTTCGCAATCTGAGCTACAAATTGATATATCCCAGACACTCTTTATTTTATATGAAAAGGCATACTAATTAAACCTATCAGTTAATATATATAATCCATAAGTATTACAGTGACAACCATTTTCTTAGCACCGTGCCCTACAACCCGTGTGGTTTTAACCCTTATGTATTAATTTCGCTGATGTAGGTGACCTGGTGGTCTAGGGGTAAGGTATCAGACTTCTATACTGGTGGCCGGGGTTCAATCCTCGGTCCCAGCACACATTTATCTGATTACCAAACCCTTCCTTCACCTCTGACAAGACATCTAGTTAATGTGGGGAATGCCAGGCCTCCACCGTGGTTCGGATTACACGTTAAACTGTAGGTCCTCCATTTAATCTCACAATCACCCTACCATTACACATTAGCGTAAGTGCGTATAACCCAAACGGGTAGTAAGATGCGGTGCTAATAATAATAGTAATAATAATATTATTCTAAGGATTGGAAGGATTGATTTAGATGAAGTGCACCCGAAATTGTGTAGAGAGAGTCTGAAAAATAATTTAGGAAAAAATACCTTCAGTGCACCCTACTGGGATCGAACCCATATCTCCCCATCTTTGGCAGTCTAATCTGACATGAGAGTAGCAAGTTAGACCATGCGGCCACTAAAGTGGGTTTTAATTTTGTTGATATACCATGCATGATTACGGTACCCTCCTATTTTCCTAGTTGCGTGGGAATGATGACCAAAAAACGTGTCGGTCGGGGTTGAATCACAGAGCCAACCAAAGTCTCCGTTTACCCCCGTGGTGAGTGACGGTGGAACACCGGCCCTACATTAAAAGGACTCTTTACGTGACACTGTAGACAGTGAAGACAAGAGAATGTTAGTGCTCGAACCAAGAACTTCCAGTTGAAGTACCTCGTTACCTGGGTTACAGACCACTTGTCACGCGCTGTGAAGGGCAGTCCTTGAGGGACTTGTCAAGAATCACACACACACACATATACATACGCGATGACGCTGGCAACAACTGTCACAGGGTCTTTGGAATGACGCCCTCATCCTCGACAACAGTCCGTTGTGTCAGGGACTCGTCACACAATAAGGTCAACACACAGAAACAGCGTGGACGGATCGGTCGAAGGGAAGTGACCGTTATCCGTTACACACACAGGTTTTAAGTTGATGGTTTTTGACGATAAGCTCACGCCATAAGGATGGAATTTTGTGCGAGTTAGAGCCAGTATTTAATTTCTCAGTTTTATATAAACATTATTTTTAATTATATAAATAAGATATTGATTCAGTATGTAAGTTTAGTAGGGGTGTTCGAAATTCAGTTTTTAAATAAGAAGTGAAACTTAAATGATTCGAAGCAATGTCGAGTAACACGACTCTTAATTTTTACTTTCTCTTGACACCACGGAGATTGTGAGCTTCACAAATATCGAGCTTGATATTTTAATAAATGATTACGTTTCATGAACCACTGAAACCAAAAATGTTGTTTTTGTAATATCGTCCTGTCTGTATCTCGGGCTAGAACTTAAACTCTTTTAACGATTGGGCTAAGACTTGGTATCACAGGTTTTAGTAAGGTCTTCCCGAGGTTTTTTTGGAATTAGACATCCAACCCCAAAATGAAGGGTAATTTATTGAAGGATAAAAATGTAAAATCAATTTTCTCAAAACTTGTTATAATGATTTTGATTAAATATTATATATCGACACTCTTTATCATTATAAACAAGATGAAAATTCTCAATTTCTCATGAAAACTACTTTCTGGGTACTTCACACAAGAAAATTTTCCAATTTTCATCATTTCTGTGCAACTATTATAAATTCGAAATTTCTTATCATTGTGGAATTGTATAACAATTATATATATTAATTTATATATATTTTTTTATAGAACCAATAATTTGAGCTATAAGTAGATAGGGCCTATATATACTTTTTAATTAAGGTATTTGAAAATGAATTCGAGTGTTATGCTCTTTGGTGGACAGAGATGTTTCTCTTTTTCTCATTTTTTTGGTTTTACGCATAATTGTCTTTCTTAGACCATGCGACCACCGATGCGGGTTTTTACTAAGTTATATCTGAAATTAACTCTGCTTACGTTATATTATTTCTAATTTAATAAATGGTCTGTTTTAAAATACTGCTTATTAGCATTTCTAAAATGAGTGAGATTTTTAAAATCTTTTCGTTAGAGATTAAATTTGTTATTCTTACTTCGAAAAGTTTTTAAAATGTGAATGTTTTTGTGGGGGTCAAAATCGAAGCAAGAGCATATTTGACTGACTTTGATATTTCAAAGCTTCGCACATCCCTGAAGTTAGGTTTAAATTTATATTAATATTAATATAAAATTTAAAATATTTTTAATAAAATGACCGATACTTATATTAAAGAACCTTTAATATTACTATTTCTATTAAATTAAACTAGGCCTAGCTACTAAAGAAAATAGGCATATTTTATCTATTCAAGCCGATAAGGTTTTTTTTAACCATAAACATTTTCAAAACACCCCACTTCCCATTTCTCCCAGCCTCTACACTCGCGAACATTAAAATAAAAACTATCTGTGCAGTACGCAATGTAATGACGTGATTTATCAAGGAAGGAAGATGGTAGAAATTAGAGGAATTCTACCCGTTTTGGCGTAAAAGGAGTGTAGGAAACCACTGAGTAAAAAATATCCCCTGTACACACGGTCAAGACTCGAACTCTTATCCCCCGTTAGAAGGAATAAAATTAGATAAGACTGGCACTTATTCATCATACACACAAAAATACAAATTAATGTCCCTACCATGAAAAATGTTTCCATATAAAATTAAAATCTATAAGTAAATATTTTATGCAAATAAAATTATTAGCTTAGAGAAATATACACATTATTTTTAAAAATTAATTTTTGTTTCTATAAAGTAGGAATGCTATCTTATAATTATATTTATAAGGATTGTCATTATTATTATTTGTTGACTGAATATTTTAAAAACTTTCTGTATGCACAACTTGCATCGGATTACATAAGGAATACATGTTTTATTTATTTATTCTGGTTTACCGTAGACTGAGAGCTCGGGTTTCAAATTTCGGCTGGCTGTACTGCAGTTGGTTATGCCATAATGGCTTTCCAATTTAACTCTAGGCAAATGGTGGTATATTAAATAAATATTCCACCTGACTGATCCATACACCATTATCTCAATTGCATTGCGTATATTCCGGGTGAGGCAAACGTTTCTAACACTTCAAGAAATTTTATAATAAGGAAATATTATTATTATTAGCACCGCGTCTTACTACCCGTTCGGGTTATACGCACTTACGCTATTGTGTAATGGTAGGGTGATTGTGA
>CABEEJ010005548.1:0-24836 GCA_901482245.1 Timema douglasi | reverse complement strand
GTGTGTGTGTGTGTGTGTGTGTGTGTGTGTGTGTGTGTGTGTGTGTGTGTGTGTGTGTGTGTGTGTGTACTCAGGCGGACGCTCCGAATAAGAGAGTTACATAACTTTGAACTATCTCAAAAGTGACAGCTTTTATTTGAAATAAAAGGATGTTGTAAAGAGTCCATTCACATAATTATATGCCTATATTTTATAAATTAATTGTTTCAAATATTACTTTCTAAAATCATAAGACACAGACAAGTCAGTGAATTAATAAAGGTTTTAATCGCGTTTTTTTCTCTTTATTTTCTTTATTTTTTGAGTTGGTTGGAAGGGCTGGAGCCCCCTCAGCCCCTCTTGTGAGTGCACCACTGGTGTTTGGTAAATTAAGAATAGTTAGAGAGGGAACAGTTTACCAGCACAGTCCTGTGTCGACTTACTAGCCCTGGAAACAACCTTCAAGCCCCCCCTCCCCCTCCGCCATTCCTTGACATTTTATTATCATGAACTGATATATAAAACTTGAATTTACGTGAATAATATTTAGATACGTTGACTGGGAGGTCAAGGCTTAACTCTTGGCTGTGGGCATTAAAGGTGGTTTTTATTTTGTGTTTTAGAACTGTGGTTTTCATTTACTTTCTCAGTGCTAATGCAGGTACACTTCCTCCAAATCACCCTATATTAACTTACCTCTTATATTTAGCCATTAATGCTTTTCAACTCTCCCTTCGCTCAATTTCGGGTACACTTATTCTAAATTACAACTTTTTTCACCCACTTCAATGGCCGCGTGGTCTAACGCGCTACTCTCGTGTCGGCCTAGACTTCCAATGACAGCGAGATTGGGGTTTGATCCCGGTCTGGTAAACTGATGATGGTTTTTTCATAAATAGCTTTCCATTCTCCCTTCACGCAAATGTGGGTGCATTTCCTCTACATTAAGCCTTCCCAATCCCTAACCCATTAGAGTAATTAGTGCATAGACGTATCATCCGAACGGGTAGTAAGTAGGACGTGGTGCTAAAAAAAACATATTTAATAAATTAATTTGTGTATTGTATTTATAGTCGCAAAATTGAATTGTCCAAAAAATAATGTTTCTCCTGCATCTCTGAAATACCCTCCCCTCCAACCCCTCACCAACTTCTCTTAGTCACGAGTGTTTTTGTGGTCCCACAGTGCGTCTGCTTCCATTTGCTTGTCGTCCGTCACCAAAACTGAGAAACACTACACTCTAGCAGACCCTACTAGTCTTCATTCAAAGACCTCCTCTATAAGCTTGCTCTCCTGGCTTCACGAAATTTCTGAAACCCGCCTCAAGAACAAGAGAGTGTAATTATTAGAGAATTGCGTTGTGTTTGCTGACAGGGCCGCCGGCCCTACTACGCGTTTTGTCGTTCGTTACCTTTTGTAAGTGTTGAGTGTCCATCCCCCCATCTTACACTCTCTGTTACCTCCTTTGAACTTTATCATATACAGACCTCCATGTTATTATGAATATCGACACTTTATAAGTTCCTAAACTAAAAAAAAAGGCTCTTAAAAATTATGTCTTCCAGTCTATCTGCCTGTCAATTCTCATTCCTGTATTTATGTAAATATATATTCTCATTCCTGTCTTTATGTTAATCTGGGGTGACCTGGTGGTCTAGGCGTAAGAGAACAGACTTTTGTGCTAGGAATCCGGGGCTAAATCCTCGGTCCCGACACATATCTCATAAAGATAAAGTATTGTAATTGTGTCAACCTAAGGATTATGATAGATTTTAAAGCTTCATCTACACCATATCTAAAGAAAAAAAGGAGATCATACAAATTATAACCTACTATATCTGTGCTTCAGCCAAAAAGCTTTGATGGTAGTTTATTGATTACTGAATTTTGAAAATTTGGGTTAGTTAGAAAAATGGTTTTAACAATTTTGTTTAAAAAGTATAAATTGGGAATGTTTTAATTTATAAATAATTATTATTTATGTTCGTTTGTCTAAAATAATAATAATAATAATAATAATAATAATAATAATAATAATAATAAGGACAAGTTAGTGAAGACCTATTTTTAAAACGTTGAAATTATGTAGAAATTACGATAGCAATTTTGTTCAAAATTTATAAATTAAGCTTTTCAACTTATAGACAAAATTAAGTTGTTTGTTTCTTAAGTTAACTTACTACTTACTAACTCTGTGGTATTAGGAACTCGAAGGTGTATTGCTGCACTTACAAAAATACGCCACCTATCCCTATCTTGAGATAGTTCTATCCAGTCCACCTTATTACACCCTATCCCTATCTTGAGCTAGTTCTATCCAGTCCACCTCATTACACCTTATCCCTATCTTGAGCTAGTTCTATCAGTCCACATCACTACACCCTATACATATCTTGAGATAGTTCTATCCAGTCCCCCTCATTACACCCTGTCCCTATCTTGAGCTAGTTCTATCCAGTCCCCCTCACTACACCATATCCCAATCTTGAGCTAGTTCTATCCAGTCCCCCTCATTACATCCTATCCCTATCTTGAGCTAGTTCTATCCAGTCCACCTCATTACACCCTATCCCTATCTTGAGCTAGTTCTATCCAGTCCACCTCATTACACCCTATCCCTATCTTGAGCTAGTTCTATCCAGTCCACCTCATTACACCCTATCCCTATCTTGAGCTAGTTCTATCCAGTCCACCTCATTACACCCTATCCCTATCTTGAGCTAGTTCTATCCAGTCCACCTCATTACACCCTATCCCTATCTTGAGCTAGTTCTATCCAGTCCACCTCATTACACCCTATCCCTATCTTGAGCTAGTTCTATCCAGTCCACCTCATTACACCCTATCCCTATCTTGAGCTAGTTCTATCCAGTCCACCTCATTACACCCTATCCCTATCTTGAGCTAGTTCTATCCAGTCCACCTCATTACACCCTATCCCTATCTTGAGCTAGTTCTATCCAGTCCACCTCATTACACCCTATCCCTATCTTGAGCTAGTTCTATCCAGTCCACCTCATTACACCCTATCCCTATCTTGAGCTAGTTCTATCCAGTCCACCTCATTACACCCTATCCCTATCTTGAGCTAGTTCTATCCAGTCCACCTCATTACACCCTATCCCTATCTTGAGCTAGTTCTATCAGTCCCCCTCACTACACCCTATCCCTATCTTGAGATAGTTATATCTAGTTCCCTTCACTACACCCTATCCCTATCTTGAGCTAGTTCTATCAGTCCACCTCATTACATCCTATCCCTATCTTGAGCTAGTTCTATCAGTCCACCTCATTACATCCTATCCCTATCTTGAGCTAGTTCTATACAGTCCATCTCATTACACCCTATTCCTATATCGAGATAGTTACATCCAGTCCCCCTCACTACACCCTATCCCTATCTTGAGATAGTTATATCCAATCCCCCTCACTACACCCTATCACTATCTTGAGATAGTTCTATCCAGTCCACCTCATTACACCCTATCCCTATCTTGAGCTAGTTCTATCCAGTCCACCTCATTACACCCTATCCCTATCTTGAGCTAGTTCTATCCAGTCCACCTCATTACACCCTATCCCTATCTTGAGCTAGTTCTATCCAGTCCACCTCATTACACCCTATCCCTATCTTGAGCTAGTTCTATCCAGTCCACCTCATTACACCCTATCCCTATCTTGAGCTAGTTCTATCCAGTCCACCTCATTACACCCTATCCCTATCTTGAGCTAGTTCTATCCAGTCCACCTCATTACACCCTATCCCTATCTTGAGCTAGTTCTATCCAGTCCACCTCATTACACCCTATCCCTATCTTGAGCTAGTTCTATCCAGTCCACCTCATTACACCCTATCCCTATCTTGAGCTAGTTCTATCCAGTCCACCTCATTACACCCTATCCCTATCTTGAGCTAGTTCTATCCAGTCCACCTCATTACACCCTATCCCTATCTTGAGCTAGTTCTATCCAGTCCACCTCATTACACCCTATCCCTATCTTGAGCTAGTTCTATCCAGTCCACCTCATTACACCCTATCCCTATCTTGAGCTAGTTCTATCCAGTCCACCTCATTACACCCTATCCCTATCTTGAGCTAGTTCTATCCAGTCCACCTCATTACACCCTATCCCTATCTTGAGCTAGTTCTATCCAGTCCACCTCATTACACCCTATCCCTATCTTGAGCTAGTTCTATCCAGTCCACCTCATTACACCCTATCCCTATCTTGAGCTAGTTCTATCCAGTCCACCTCATTACACCCTATCCCTATCTTGAGCTAGTTCTATCCAGTCCACCTCATTACACCCTATCCCTATCTTGAGCTAGTTCTATCCAGTCCACCTCATTACACCCTATCCCTATCTTGAGCTAGTTCTATCCAGTCCACCTCATTACACCCTATCCCTATCTTGAGCTAGTTCTATCCAGTCCACCTCATTACACCCTATCCCTATCTTGAGCTAGTTCTATCCAGTCCACCTCATTACACCCTATCCCTATCTTGAGCTAGTTCTATCCAGTCCACCTCATTACACCCTATCCCTATCTTGAGCTAGTTCTATCCAGTCCACCTCATTACACCCTATCCCTATCTTGAGCTAGTTCTATCCAGTCCACCTCATTACACCCTATCCCTATCTTGAGCTAGTTCTATCCAGTCCACCTCATTACACCCTATCCCTATCTTGAGCTAGTTCTATCCAGTCCACCTCATTACACCCTATCCCTATCTTGAGCTAGTTCTATCCAGTCCACCTCATTACACCCTATCCCTATCTTGAGCTAGTTCTATCCAGTCCACCTCATTACACCCTATCCCTATCTTGAGCTAGTTCTATCCAGTCCACCTCATTACACCCTATCCCTATCTTGAGCTAGTTCTATCCAGTCCACCTCATTACACCTTATCCCTATCTTGAGCTAGTTCTATCCAGTCCCCCTCATTACACCCTGTCCCTATCTTGAGCTAGTTCTATCCAGTCCACCTCATTACACCCTATCTATTTCATGTCCATTCTAATGTTATCCTCCCATTTGTGTCTAGGTCCTCCCAATGGTCATTAGGTTTGCCAGTCTACACTCTTAACAAGGTTCTAGAAGCTCTCAGTCACGCGGCATGTCCTGCCCTACGTAATCTACTAGTCTTGATTATCCTTACAATGTCTTGTTATGAGTACAGGGTATGTAACTTCTTATTATGTAACTCCCTACCCTCCCCTGTAGCCTTATCCCTTTTGTACAATATGTCTTCCTAAGCCCCTTGTATTTGAACAGACTAAATTTGTTTTCGTCATGTAAGATAAGAGTTTAAGTTTCATATCCATAGAGAACAACCGGTAAAATTATTTACTTACCCACGACTTAATTTTCAAAATGTCGTCCTAACTATAAGATATAACGTGAGAAAATGTGTACGATTGTGTTATATAATGTATTTATTTTTGAACCAGATTATATATAGTATCATGACTAGTGAGCTGATATTGCAAAGAAAATTATTATTATTATTATTATTATTAGCACCGCGTCTTACTACCCGTTCGGGTTACACGCACTTACGCTAATGTGTAATGGTAGGGTGATTGTGAGATGAAATGGAGGACCTACAGTTTAACGTGGAATCCGAACCACGGTGGAGGCCTGGCATTCCCCACATTCACAAGATGTCTTGTCAGAGGTGAAGGAAGGGTTTGGTAATCAGATAAATCTGTGCCGGGACCGAGGTTTGAACCCCGGCCTCCAGCATAGAAGTCTGACACCTTACCCCTAGACCGCCAGGTCACCGCAAAGAAAATAAAAGTTAAAAAATTAAATTTAAAATACATTATTTTGAAGAAACCACATATTCGTAACAAGTAATTCATTGTATTTGTAGGAATATGTTGACCTGGTGGTCTAGGGGTAAGGTGTCAGACTTCTATGCTAGAGGCCGGGGTTCAATCCTCGGTCCCGGCAAAGATTTATCTGATTACCAAACCCTTCCTTCACCTCTGACAAGACATCTTGTGAATGTGGGGAATGCCAGGCCTCCACCGTGGTTCGAATTCCACGCTAAACTGTAGGTCCTTCATTTCATTTCATAATCACCCTACCATTACACATTAGCGTAAGTGCGTATAACCCGAACGTGTAGTAAGACGCGGTGATAATAATATTAATAGTTATAATAATAATACTAATAATAATATTGGTACGAATAATAAACCCACCCATATTCAAGCTTTCAAACCAAATCAAGTGTTGTACCCAATATGAAATGATCTCAGCGTTATAATGAATCATGAACTTGAGATGTAAGCAAGCGCTCGCGTGCACTTTTGTTTGCTGTTATTAAACCTTTTGTTTTATAAAAGATGAGAATTAAAAATTAATCAACACTTCAAAATTAAATTGATTGCCTTTTTTTTTACTTAATCTTATCCATAAGGTTTCAAAACAGATTTCTAGTGGATTTTTCCCAGGCAAGCTACAATACATCCTCAAAGACTTATCATAACTCTTTTTGTACATTCCTAAATAATATTATCTTAAACATTTAAATTACTGAAAGAAGCAATGACTTTTTGTTTTTGTTGATGAAGGTCAAATTTGAAAGACGTTTGGATAGAAAAAACAACATTTTCTTAAGCTTCTCAAAGAGGTATAAATAAAACTTAATTTGAGCTTAGAAGTCAGAGTTTGGTTTAGTTTGGTTTGGTTTGGTTGACTGACATATCAACATGAAGCTCATTACTGCGCTGATCTGCGTCAGTTTTGCGATCACAACTGGTTGGTTGGTTTTTTTTATTCATACACAAAATAACAAACGCAAATTTAGATATAAATAAGCTTTCTTTTGTCCAGATATACTTATTTGTTTTTTGACATTTTATGTCAGCTAGGCTTAAGATTGGATGTAAAGTACCGGCAGTTAAGGTCAATTGTTTTGAAGATTTTATTCAAAATTATCGCATTTGTCCTAAATAAATTAAATATTGCTCGAGTAAATACTTTTAGTTTGATTTTAGACACATATTAATCTCAATACTTTATTAATTTGTGTTTCATTAGCATAGCGGCATAAGTACATGACTTTTTGTATTTATTTAAAAAGTTTATGTTCAAGTGTCATTATTCTCGTGACAAATATTCAAGAACTGATAAAATTACTAAACGTAGAAAATTAAACTAAATTTATCTACTGAAGCCATATTTAATTCATTCTGGCGATTTTTTGATTTTTTATTATTTTTATTTTTTTGCTGTGCAAAGTGTGAAAACATTAACTTCATCTCTCATACTTTTACATTTATATTTTACTCTTATATTCCACCTTAACCCCGAAATTATAAAAACATGATTTGGAAAACAATATCTCGAGTGATGAACCGTTGAGTATTTCAATTCCCTATTATGCCTATAAATAGATTTTCTCTGCTTCTATGGATGTTATGGTTGTTTAATTCAATCAACATAATTTCGCATTCCAGATCCATCAATACAAGATTATCATAGAGCATGTTGAGTATTAAATTGATTCTAGACCGGTATACCTTTTAAATAATTAATAATTCAATTAGTCAAGGAAGCTATTTAAAAAGATCGGTTTGAGTATGATACGACCCTAATATAATTATTTTTAAATATATATACACATATTTTTATTAAATAAATACAGTAGTGTATTATATATATATATATATATATATATATATTAGTGTGTTTTATATTTATATATATATATATATATATATACATAAGTGTATTGCGTGTATCTATATATAATTACTCCTTTCGATGATTCGCTTCGCAATTTTAAGGCCCTTGGCTCTGTCGAATGCAAGTTTAAAACCTATTTTTTGGGATGGTGGGTGGGAGGGTGAAAGGCGTGGCGTGGCTTCACAACCGACCAAAGTATCCTTCCACGCCAAGAAGAACAGATGGATCAGGAAACCGTAGATGGCGCTAGCTACTGGACAGGTCTTTTAGAAAAATCATACGTTTGTAAATACCAGTTTTCTCAAGAATGAGTGAGTGAAATTTTTATAGTAATATTTTCAACACCTCTTCTAATATAATGTATCAATGTTTATTAGGTGTTAAATGGTCTTATTATTTGTTATGAAGCCGGCAGTTTTCTATTGAAAAATGTCAACAAAAAAAAGATATTTAATCACTGTTAAAATTATAGAGAAGGCGTGTATATAAAAAATGTAACTTAATCAACATGCTTCTATTCTTGAACAAACCGTTTCCGAAAAGAAAATTTCAAAACAATATAAATTATTGAAGATAACCGTTTGTTCACATGGCTCTGCATTTCTACGCCAAATGAAAAGCGCCAATCACCTCAAGCTTTTTAATACAATATACTTTAGGCTATATCTCAATAGAACTTTGTTTCCTTAAAAAAATAAAAAAGCTACACGAATGAAAGTGTGGGCAGTAGTCAAAGTATATTATAGTTTTATTAAAGTTGAGGAAGGTGCGATATGTTTTGCTGTACATGTTGGTCCTGTTGACGGTACATTCTATGCACGTTGTGGTGGTAATAGGTCTATTGTGTTTTGCTTCAAAAGCATGGTTAAATAAATAGCTTATTTTTTTAAACAGGTATTTGACGAATATCTGTACTTTGGTTTCGTAAGGACTTTTAAGAATCTTTTAAGCAAAATGAAGCTATAAAATGAATGCATTTAATTTAAACAGTAGACATTTTGATAATATTATGCTGTTTGTTGGTGAATATATTCAACATTTCAGTATTCTTAAAATATAGAAAATACTAATTATCTTTCAAACATTTGAATGAATGAGTTGAGGCACAGTACACTTTGAATCTGTATTAGTTTTTGAGTACTATATTTGATTCAAAGAGTGTTGTAAATGGGGGACTAGGAGAGTGAAGGCCATGGGAAGGAAGTTTGTGAGGATCATGTTAGCTGTCACGAAGAGAAAGCAGATTAGGAATGAAGTTATCTAGGAATGAGAAGGGGTACATGGAGTACATGAGATAGTAGAGGAAGCAAGACTGAGATGGTATGGCCATGTAATGAGGATAGAGAAAGGATGTCAAATAAAATGAAGGAACTGAAGTATGTAGGAAAAAGTCAGAAAGGGAGTCAAAGAAAGAAACGGGAGAAACAAATAACAAAAAGCGTGCAAGATAGAGGAGAAGAATAGAAGTGATTAAATTGGGAAGAATGGTGGTAGGATAGAGGAAGATGGAGGCAATTTACAAAACTGACACGGCCACAGGCTTGAAACAGTTTATGATAATGATATTGGATTCAATTATTATTTTCTCTAATTAATGATATGCAGTGCTCTCCAACCCTCCGCGCCCTTCCGGCTACAGCGACGACTGGTTTCTTCTACCTGATGACAACAATGGAACCCTCCATTGGGTGGATCCTCACGATACTAGCCCCATGCCGATGGTGGCTGAGAGTGACGTGACATTTCTGCTGTACACCAGGTCAGTCTTTAGCTGGTCGTACGTCCTCTGGCAAGTATTCATGGACTGACTTTTCCCTTTCCCTCTCAACTCTGTCACCTTTTCTTCACTATCACTCCTTTCTCTTATATCCTTATTCCTTCACTAACCATATGTTCACCCTTTCTTCACTATCACTCCTTTCTCTTATATCCTTATTCCTTCACTAACCATCTGTTCACCATCACCCCTTTCTATACTTTCCCTCTCACCTCTGTCACCCTTTCTTCACTATCACTCCTTTCTCTTATATCCTTATTCTTTCACTAACCATCTGTTCATCGTCACCCCTTTCTATACTTTCCTTCTCACCTCTGTCACCCTTTCTTCACTATCACTCCTTTCTCTTATATCCTTATTCCTTCACTAACCATCTGTTCACCATCACTACTTTCCCTCAAAGTCTAATTTCTCCTCTTTTTTCATCATATTTTTTACTCTACACTTCCCACTCTATTTCACTCTCCATTCTTCTTTCTTTGTTCTTCGTCTTACAATTGTCATATATACTTTCCTGTCTTCTCTATTCAGTTATATCACCAATACCTTTATACTCATCAATACACTTATAATTAGCATCCTTCATTTCTTTTCTCTCATTTTTTTTACCTTTCATCGTTTCTTTTTCTTTTATTGCTTTCCCACTTATCTCTTTTTTCATTATCTCTTAAATATATTCACTCTTTCTTATTTTATCTACTCTTCTTTATTTCTTTGTTGGTCTTTTTAACCCCATTTTTCGCCTTTTTTCCCCTTTATTCGTACATCTCTCCTATAGTCGCTAATACTCCTTTTTCTTGACTCTATTCGCCTTCTCCATCATTCATTCTTTATTCATTTTTTCTTTTTTATTTATTTATTATTTGTTTTTTCATTATACCTAGCTGTGTCTACTAATCTTTATTTCCCGACTACCTCTTAACTGCTAATATATATATAAAAATCTGGGCACAATGATTTATATTTCACGTCTCTTTCTTGTATCGTATTCACTTCAATGTGGAAGAGACAAGGAAGAATATAAAATGGCAATGTTATCCATAAGCATCTTATGAGGTTTATCTTTGTACAGGCAAAACCCGAGCAACCCAACCACCATCCAAACAGGGGTCGCTTCTTCTCTGGGAAACTTCAACGCTAACCGGCAGACAAAGTTCGTCATCCACGGTTGGAATTCTAACGGCAACAGTATGGCGACTGTCCGAAATGGTACGATTACGATACGTTGTCTGTAAAATAACTATACAACCTAGTCTGATCAAATAAAAAAAAAGTTTACACCTTTGATAAATGCATCGTAAATTTCACTTATGTCATTTTTATCTTCTTTTNGGGGGGGGGGGATATCTTACTTACTCAAACCGATATTATGAAATCAACTAACATTTTTTATTTCTAGTACGAGTCTTACCAATGTTATCAAGGTGTCTATATATGATCATAGCAGAAAATATTGCTAGATTGTCATAAAACACAAGTAGCCAACATATTTATTTCAGGAAAAGTGAACATAGGTCTACAGTGGATATCATCGCTGACGGAACTGCGTGGCTATTATCGGGACACAGTGCTGTCATTTTTACGTTTTTGTGTGGTCAATCTCCCTTCAAATAAAAGAAAAGTTTCGCAACGCTGTTAAGTCAAGGTCGACAGTAGCTCTTTCTTACCTCAGCACACCACCACCTGACATAACTGAGAGCGAGGAGATTTGGCAACAGTTAACAGAGAAAGAGCGAAGATAAGGCGTTTCTTCATATGACATGCAAAAATGTAACCACCATGTTTATTCCAGGGTATGTAAACTCTGGTCTGGACGTGAACATCATCGTGGTGGACTGGCAGAGGCCCGCCAATCAAGGCTACGCTCAGTCCATGACCAACACCCGCGGCGTGGGGGTGTTTGTCGCCAACCATATCAACTGGCTCGTCTCCAGGGGGCTAAACCTCAACAACATCAACATCGTGGGTTTCAGTCTGGGCGCGCACGTCGCCGGGATCGCCGGACACAACGTCCACGGGACGGTCGGCAGAATCACAGGTGAGCACGACTCGGACTACCGGGGCTATCGGTTAGTGCTGCAGTGGATTTAACAGTAGTTTTCTCCGAAAGGAGGGGGGGGGGGATAATTTGTAGTCCATTAACTCTTCATTCTTTTCCACTGCATACCATCACCAGTTAGGGTTTCATGCAGAAATATTAATTATATTAATATGGCAGGACCCTTTTCGGTGGCTGCATGGTCTATGGTGCTACTCTCACAAAAGACTAGACTGGCGATGACAGTGAGATCGAGGTTATAATCTCAGTCAGATGCACTGAGAGTGATTTTCCCAAAATGTTTTTCACTCTCCATTTACGAAAATGCTGGTACACTTCCTTTTAATATAACTTTCCTAATATCTTAAATCGTTAGCGTAATTAGTACATAACCGTATAACCCAAACGGGTAGTAAGATGCAGTGCTAAAAAGATGGTAGGAATGACGAAGGTAAAATCTGGGGGAGATATTACTTAGGAAAAACCTCTTTCAGCACAACCGACCCCGGGATTCGAACCCCGAGTTCCTGATCACAGGCAATCCAGTATAATGCGAGAGTGACATCACCGAGGTGGTTTCTTGTAAGCTATTAGAAGTTGTCGGAATAATATCAATATTAATTCAGCCCGTTTATTAAAAGAAAAGAGTGTTAGCTAGATTGCCGAGGACGGGGAAATCGAGGTTCGAATCTTGTTCGGGTGAACTGGGGGTGGTTTCTCCTAAATGGCTTTCCACTCTTCTTCCACGCAAATGCTGGTTCACTTCCTCTAAATTCAACCTTCCTAATTCCTAATCCATTAGCGTAATTAGTACTTAAGCGTATATCCCGAACGGGTATTAAGACGTGGTGTATTGGGGCCGGAACGTCATTCCGGTACTTATTTTCTAGTCGGAACGACTTTTCCCCACTTTTTCTAGTATTTGGATGATTCGAATGCGTTCACAAAATATAAACAATTGAATATTTCTTCTAGGAGATAGTGTAAAATGAAATAATATTTATGCTCCTTCCTTGGTCATTTGTAGCAAATTGGGCTTCCCAGTGAAAACTATTCACAACTCACATTGCGGTAGGTCAGGGCTGCGCTATAATATGTGCTTTGTTCAATCCCGCTGGACAAATGGGAAGGTTTACCTGTACGAACACTTGCGATCCTCCCAACCAAAGCCTGTTGGTGTGACGAGGTATTTTACCACTCAATCACTAGAACCTGTCGAGAAGAAAACTGGACGACGAATTATGCAGAGGGTGGGGTTGTCTCTACAGGTCTCTCGGAATGCACAATAAATGATGGGGTGAGGATGGAGGTGATTGTTCGTGTTTATCAGTTGTGTCGCGACTTACTTTCAAGCAGCATCAACATATTTCTATGGGCTGTGTCTTGTGTTTGAGTTTCAAAAAATGAGTGTGAAACAAAAACAAACGAATGCTGTTGTTACACGAAACAAGAAACAATCAGCACACGCTAAAGAAAATAATAGTGTTGGCGTTAGTGTTGGTGAACCCGACGTGAACGTGGCAGTGAGTGAAGGTATTCCAAATGAAGATGGTGTTTGCGTTGTTAGTGAAGTGACTCCGAAAGAAGATAATTGGACTAGCGATAAGGATCTCAAGTCTGAATTGCCTGAAATTTGACCTGCTGCTGTGAGGGACGGGAAGGGGGAAAAAAACCTTCCTATGGATTGTATGTAAGTCTGGTAAAATTGGGTGTTCATTTTGTTCCGACGTGACAACTTTAGGTCCATTGAAATCACAAGGACTGAAAATTTTCAAGGAATGGATCTCGGCGTTAATTTCATTTAATGGTAGTATTCATGTAGCACAACTTACATCATTGAGGGAAAAACTATATGCGCAAAGTCCCAATCATATATAAGCGCTGAAAACATAATACATTAAGCTCAAACAGATCGATTGAAAAAAAAATTATAGGCCGTTTAAATGAAACTGAAGTTGAGGCTATTAACAAGGTTTTTAGAACCGCACATTTTATTGTTAAACACAATAGACCATATTCTGATCATGCTGAACTGTTGCAACTACAACAATTAAATAGCGCAGTAATCTCACCTGGTTTGCGACCGAGATTTTGCACTACAAACATAATTATTATTGTTAGCATCGCGTCTTACTACCCGTTCGGGTTATACGCGCTTACGCTAATGTGTAATGGTAGGGTGATTGTGAGATGAAATGGAGGACCTAGAGTTTAACGTGGAATCCGAACCACGGTGGAGGCTCTTGTCAGAGGTGAAGGAAGGGTTTGGTAATCAGATAAATCTTTGCCAGGACCGAGGATTGAACCCCGGACCCCAGCACAGAAGTCTGACACCTTAACTCCTAGACCGCCAGGTCACCGACTACAAACATAATTGACCCCGTTACGCGAGAAATGAAGTCCATAGTCCGACGCATAATTGTAATAAATGGGAAAGTATTTGTGATACTAGACGAGTCTACAACTGTCAGTACCAAAACATCTTTGATAGTATATTTAAAACGTGAAACAGATAAGTAAACCGATACACCTTTTATTTTCTTAGATTTAATCGAAATGCCTGATCAAACAGCGAAAACTATTACCGATTACTGACAAACATGCCTCAGAACATATGGATTCGATCATACATATCATCAAAGCAATCTAGTTTCTTTTACATGTGATGGTGCTGGTGTCATGCTGGGGAGAAAATCGGGTGTTGTACAACGGCTTCAACAAATATACCTTTCTACTATCGTGTGGCATTGCCTTAATCACTGATTAGAATTATCAGTTGGAAACTGAAGGCACAATTTCTGAAGTGCATGGTGTTGATAATTTCCGTACATGTATTAACAAACTGTACTCATTATATAGCCAATCTCCCCCAAAAAAACAAGATAAAATTGAAAAGTGTGCGTCAACGCTAAACAAAGAGATAAATAAAATCGGTCGTGTATTGGTAGTGAGGTGGGTTTCAAGTTCGTTTCGAACTGTTTTAGCAGTTTTGAAAAGCTATAGTTCTTTGTGTTATCCCTTTTAGTCTAAAGGTAATCTACACGAATATTATAAAGAGGAAAGATTTGATTTTTTGTTTTTTTGTTTGTAATGGATAAACTCAAAAACTATTGGACCAATTTTAAAAATTCTTTCGCCAATATAAAGCTACATTATCAGCAAGTAGAATAGGCTATGTTTTATTTTGAAAATTTAATTTATTCCTCATAAAAAATGACGATAGTCACTCATATTTTATGGTAGAGTCTAGGATGATTCTTCAATATGTGTGTTGAAAATAATAATGCGGGGGATTGGGGGCGGAAGGGTCTAGTGAATGATAAAAACCGGTCGCAATCAGACCAATACAAATTCAAGGGGCTTTACAAACGTATTTCATTGAAACAAATTGTAATAGTCCTGGCACTCATGCATGAAGGTTTATTCGAGCTCACACTTATTTTAGAGTTCATCCAGAGACTATATATGACTCTTGTTCATACTGATAAAATAGTTCGTTGCACCATACAATTTCTAGACTCAATAAAGGAACGTAAAGGTAAGCATATGTTTGAAACAAAGAATGCGGCAAAGGAAATGGAATTTTACTCAGTAAAACTTACTGATAAAAACCTGATTGTTTTGGTTAATCACTCTCAGTTTTTAACCAGCATCGTAAACAATATGAAATGCTGCTTGTTTTCAACAACCTCTTCACATGAGTCAAATTGATCACAACCAGGTTCTACAAGCATCATTCCCAGTAAGGCCAACATAATTGCTGTTAAAGAAACTAGTGAATTGCCATCATAACTATACTCAGGTTATGGAGAAAATAAAATACAGTATCTTTGCATCCGTTTCGGATTGGTATTTTCAAGGACACTCACGGCTTACAGAGACTTCCTGGACAATGGTGGACGAGATATTCTATCTAATTTGTTTCCTCTTATTAATTGTTCAAAAATTATCCCTTGCAGCTTTTCCAAATGTGAAGGAGGGTTTAGCACTATGAACCTAATAATTTGGATACTAGATCAATATTACTAATTAGCCACACGTAAAATCTTATGTTCATCAATCTTCACGGATCTCCGATTTACCAGTGTAAACCAAACAATCGCACTCACGAGTGGCTGAGGAATCGTCGCTCAGCAACTGATACCCAGATCAAAGCAGTCAAGGACACAGAACGTTCAGTGGATCGACTTTGAAAATTCCTTAGATAAACTAAACATTATTTCGCCTACGGCCTAATTACATCCATGAAGTTGTGTAAGTCATAAGCCGCAAGTGGCATTTTTATTATTCTTAAACGCAATAATCAGCTGTACTAGTTATTGGTTTATTCTTACTGATTACAGCAGCCCTTGTCTCTTTCAATTGTTCATGCCATGTTTTACAGTAAGATTAGCCAACATGTAGTATTACAATTTACGACCACGGACCACCCATTCCAGTTCTATTACAGACGTCTGAGACGATAGGCCTATAATGGATGTTGCACCCTTTGCCATTTTCTACTTGTGTAAACACTTTTACATTTTGAAGTTATTTCCATTGTATTTGAGATGTGAATGCTTTAAAATTCTGCATATGTATATTCAATTCGTGTTACATGGCGCGTTCTGGCCCTTCTATTTTTATCAATACACCACTGGTAGTAAGACGCAGTGCTAAATAATAATAGTAATAAAATTTAAGGGAAAAAACGCTCAAAAGTTGAAAATGGTTATTTGAAGATAATGATCACTTATTTAGATATGGAAAGCCCAATGACTTGTTTGGCCTCTGTTGCAGTCAATATTTACAGGAATACTAGACATTGGTTTAAAATACATATACTGTATATTTTTAAGCTCTCCTGAAAAACCACTAGTTTTTATATTGGTCCTTTTAGCTCCAAACCATACAGTAAGCCAGTGGCGTATTGTGGAGTGTTGCCAGGGTAGGGCAGAGCTAGTTTAAACTGTACCTGTGATACGCCCTAATCAATTATGCAGATTTCAGCGACAATATATTCTCATAAAATAACATATCACAAGTACAGTTTTAACAAGCTCTACCTACCCTGGTCAAATGAGAACCGAATGGGAGAGAATATATAACAATTACATTATTCAAATAAAAACTAGACTGGAATAAACCAAATGAAATGGTGATTGAAAATGTTGATTCAAGAGGGAATTTCATTGTTTTTCCTTGAAGGTCTGGACCCCGCGGGGCCCTCATACATAAATGTGGCTCCCGAGCATCGCCTGGACTCTGGTGACGCCGCTCACGTGCAGGTGATCCATACCAACGGTGGTACCCTGGGCTGGCGCGATGACCTGGGTGACATTGACTTCTACCCCAACGGGGGCTCTAAACAAGAGGGCTGTGGCCTAGACCTCATCGGTGAGTGGTCCTGGGGACGTCGTAGC
Organism: Timema douglasi; assembly: GCA_901482245.1. Taxonomy (NCBI): domain Eukaryota; kingdom Metazoa; phylum Arthropoda; class Insecta; order Phasmatodea; family Timematidae; genus Timema; species Timema douglasi. The sequence continues at coordinate 7,937 of CABEEJ010005548.1, read as the reverse complement.
CCAGTAGTGGAAATATTAGCTAGTACTAATGTACCATTGTCCAGGAGACGCCCTAATGTACTAATAGTACATCCTTTCTGTGGAGGCTCTTTCTATGGCCCTATGAGATGAGGTGATGGTGATAGTGAGTATGATGGTGATAGTGGCTATGAGGGTGATAGTGAGTATGAGGGTGATAGTGAGTGTGAGGGTGATAGTGAGTATGAGGGTGATAGTGAGTATGAGGGTGATAGTGAGTATGAGGATTATAGTGAGTATTAGAGTATTAGGGTGATAGTATGAGGGCGATAGTGAGTACGAGGGTGATAGTGAGTATAACGGTGTGGAACCAGTAGAAACCTTTAAACATAGATTAAACCTAACTAACCAAATCCTGGTGAACGTTGGGGTGATTCACCTTTCGGGAAAAATACCAAAGGTACCTGGTGGGAATCGAACCCAGGACCCCTAGACTCATAGCCCGGTGCAGTGACCACTCACTACATAACTGGGATGTCTATCAACATGCCTGCCTCCAAAATGTGTACAGTATTTGCTTTTTAGCGTCTTAATACCCGTTCAGATTGTACGCAGATATACTTTTTTTTTACATTCATTACTGTTTCCAGCCTTTGGCCTTGGTCAGTTTCTTATTCTAGCCATATATTTTCCACTACCGGATGGTTAGGCCTGTCCTACCTTTGTTTGTATATGTATTAATTACTCTTATATGCTAGGGATGAGGAAGGTTGAATCTAGAGTAAGTGTACTCATATTTGCGTGGAGGAAGAGTGGTAAACTATTGAGGAAAATCCAACCTCAGTACACCAGGCCGGTATTCGAACCTCAATCTTCCCGTCATTAGCAATCCAGTTTATGCAAGAGTGATACCTTATACCAGAATATTCAAACTTTTTTGTTCGCAAACCACAGGTTTGAAAAAATATGTCTTCATCTTTGTACCCCCAAAGTTGTTGGTACATAATGCAAGTTATAAATATTCTATAATATACATCTAGGAGAGAGAGAGAGAGAGAGATGGTGCTTCTAGATCGCATGTTCTCACTTCCAGGTCTCTTGAGGCTTAACCTAAATTTGGCACTTATTATTCTGTGCATATCATTAAATATAATATATTTAAATTTTACGTACCCCCTAAGATGTCTCGGCATAGCCCCAGGTGGGATACCCCTTCCTTAGCCTATTATAACGGCAAAGCGGGTAAATTCGAACTAACATAACATAGAGAAAACGCACTTTACACTAAATACCAAACCTATTTTTGTATAATTTCTAAAAGGCTCTTTGTGTAGCTGTGCTCTTGCCTGATACTAAAAGGCTATTTGTGTAGATATGCTCTCTCCTGATACTAAAAGGTTCTTTGTGTAGATAATCTCTCTCCTGATACTAAAAGGCTCTTTGTGTAGATAATCTCTCTCCTGATACTAAAAGGCTCTGTGTGTAGCTGTGCTCTTGCCTGATACTAAAGGCTCTTTGTGTAGATATGCCCTCTCCTGATACTAAAAGGCTCTTTGTGAAGCTGTGCTCTTGCCTGATACTATAAGGCTCGTTATTCTTGCAGGTACTTGCAGCCACGGACGTGTTAACGACTTATTCGCGGAGTCTGTGACGTCTAACGCATTCAGGGGCCGACAGTGTGACAGTTGGAGCAGTTTCACCAGCAACCGGTGCAACTCTAACGCTGTGGCCGTCCTGGGACATACCACCCCGACCAAGTGAGTGAGGTGACAACTTGATGAGACGACAACTTTATGAGATGACAACTGGGTGAAATGACAACTTGATGTGATGAAAGCTTGATGGAATGACAACTTGATGTGATGAATGCTTGATGGAATGACAACTTGATGAGATGACAACTTGGTAAAATGACAACTTGATGTGATGAAAGCTTGATGGAATGACAACTTGATTAGACGATAACTTGATGAGATGACAACTTGGTAAAATGACAATTTGATGTGATGAAAGCTTGATGGAATGACAACTTGATGAGATGACAACTTGATAAAATGACAACTTGATGTGATGAAAGCTTGATGGAATGACAACTTGATGAGACTATAACTTTATGAGATGACAACTTGGTAAAATGACAACTTGATGTGATGAAAGCTTGATGGAATGACAACTTGATGTGATGAAAGCTTGATGGAATGACAACTTGATGAGATGACAACTTGATGTTATGAGAGCTTGATGGAATGACAACTTGATGTGATGAAATATTGATGGAATAACAACTTGATGGAATTACAGCTTGATGATATGACAACTTGGTGAAATGGCAACTTTATGATATGACAACTTGGTGAAATGGCAACTTGATGAGATGACAACTTGGTGAAATGGTAACTTTATGATATGACAGCTTGGTGAAATGGCAACTTGATGAGATGACAACTTGATGAGATGACAACTTGGTGAAATGACAACTTGATGCAATGACAACTGGGTGAAATGACAACTTGATGAAATGAAAGATTGATGGAATGACAACTTGATGAGATGATAACTTTGTGAAATGACAACTTGATGAGATGACAACTTGGTGAAATGACAACTAGATGAGATGACAACTTTATCAGACAACTGGATAAGACGACAACTTTATAACGTGCCCCTTTTAGAACCAAATTATTACATCAGCATACAACTTATAAACTAACTTAAGACTTTAACAGACACAGCGTCCAGCCCTCCCCGGCCGTTAATTCATCAATGTGAACGGGGAAACGCATATTCACCAAAGATACATTTTCACTCATGCCGGAAATCGAACCTTGGACACTTAACTCAGTAAGCAGACATGCTACCGACTGAGCCAAATTGTCGGACGTTCTCTTATTATTATTATTATTATTATTATTATTATTATTATTATTAGCACCGCGTCTTACTACCCGTTCGGGTTGTACGAACTTATGCTAATGTGTAATGGTAGGATGATTGTGAGATAAAATGGAGGACCTACAGTTTAACGTGGAATCCGAACCACGGTGGAGGTCACGGTGGAGGCCTGGCATTCCCCACATTCACAAGATGTATTGTCAGAGGTGAAGGAAGGGTTTGGTAATCAGATAAATCTGTGCGCTGGACCGAGGATTGAACCCCGACCGCCAGCACAAAAGTTTGACACCTTACCCCTAGGCCGCTAGGTCACCAACGTTCTCTTGTTCGTTTTGTAACATTCGCAAATGGTTCTAGTTCCAACTGGATGGGAATATTCTCCTAGTGGTATTAATTGCGTTTCCTGCTGACGGAGACGACTAATTAGACGGCTGACGTTTGCTTCGAGCTAGAATACGTTTCTTAAGTGCCTGCTATTGAATAGGGGGCGGGCGACACGTGCTTTTTAAGAGCACAGCTCACGGACAGGTTAACCGAGACCACGCCTCGAAGCTCAAATTACATCAAGTGTAGTTTTATGCTTTTTTTTTAACCCGACAAAAGCGAAATCGGGAGAGAGAGAGAGAGAGAGAAAGGTGTTAAGGGCTTACATTTTAAATGTAATTTATTTTATTATTTGTTTTAGCACTGACCCGCCTCGGTGGCGTAGTTGGCTAACGCGCTAGTCGTGTTGAAGCTCGACTGCTGAGGACGGGGAGATCGAGGTTCGAATCTTAGATCGAGGTTCGAATCTCGGTCGGGTGAACTGGGGGTGGTTTTTCCTAAATGGTTTTCCACTCTTCCTCCACGTAAATGCGGGTTTACTTCCTCTAGTTCAACCTTCCCAATTTCTAATCCACTAGAGTAATTAGTACTTAAAGTGTACAACCCGAACGGGTAGTAAGACGCGGTGCTAAATATTATTATTATTAAATTTTTAGCACTGCGTATTACTACTCATTCAAATAATACGCTTACGTACTAACTACGCTAATGTGTTAAGGAAGAGGAAGGTTAAATTTAGAAGAAGTGTACCATAGAGAGAATGGGAAACCATTTAGGAAAGGATTAGGATTGAACCACGATCTCCTCGTCATAGGCAATCAAGTATATTGTAAGTGTAGAGCTTTAGACCAAGCAGCCATCGAAGTGGGTGTTTATAATTATCTAGTACTTTTAATTTCCCATATAAAGAGAACGTATTTTGATCGTGAAAATTTTCAACCACCAAGTTTTTTTATTCATATTTACGTTCTATTTTATGTGCCCCCAAACCCCAAAAAAAAGGGAATTTTACCATTCTGTTTGTCCATATGTCTGTCTGTTTGTCTCTAGGCCTAGATACGAAACGGTTTGATGAATTTTATTCAAACTTGATATTTATATGTTTTATGGTTATATCAGTTGGATCCCTTTCTATTTTGACCCTAGTTTACCCATGATAAATTTCTTAACAGTTACAATTTTTTCAAAAATGGCCTTAGCGATTTTTTTTGACAAAGATATTTAGCTAATTTTTGGCTTGACTTATAACAGTACTTGATTTTTTTATATTTTTTTTTCGTAGTTTACTGATGACAGATTTTGAGAGGTTTTTGAAAATAACTTTAATCATTTTGTTCAAAATACGTTTCTGGGAGCTTTTTAATGTTTCTAACCATTTACTTTGACCTCATAAATACATTTCACGCTAAACATCGTATAAAATGAGCTATTTCACCTTATAATAATTTAGTAGTTAACTGTTTATTTTTAAATATAAGGTTTGTAATTATGTATGGGCATGTTGATACCTTTCACCTCCATTTTGGCGTGAGTCCTATTATCAAATAATAAAATTCTTAAATAATGTGGGATTCATGCACGTTTGTAACGCGTCTTGGATCTCCGGTAGACGGCGCCCTTAAGACATGAAAATGTCTAAGATAGGGAGCTCAGGTTTTAATACAGAGTATTCTTTTTTTTAAATGTTGATGGTGTTTGTCTTGCTAGCATTATTGAAAGCTCTGCATCAGTTGGTGTTTGTGTCAAAATATTAATCGTCTCGTTTGTTTCTAGCGCCAGGGGTTCCTACTTCCTGAGAACAAACGGCGCCAGTCCATTTGCTCAGGGCTGAAAACATCAAGCAACTAAGCTCTGAACTTGCTGAAAACATCAAGCAACCAAGCTCTGAACTTGCTGAAAACATCAATCAACCAAGCTCTGAACCAAATGAAAACATCAATCAACCCTGTTCTGAACCAAATGAAAACATCAATTCCAACCTGTTCTGAACCAAATGAAAACATCAATCCAACCTGTTCTGAACCAAATGAAAACATCAATCAACCCTGTTCTGAACCAAATGAAAACATCAAGCAACCAAGCTCTGAACTTTCTAAAAACATCAAGCAACCAAGCTCTGAACTTTCTGAAAACATCAAGCAACCAAGCTCTGAACTTGCTGAAAACATCAATCAACCAAGCCCTGAACCAAATGAAAACATCAATCAACCCTGTTCTGAACCAAATGAAAACATCAATCCAACCTGTTCTGAACCAAATGAAAACATCAATCCAACCTGTTCTGAACCAAATGAAAACATCAATCAACCCTGTTCTGAACCAAAAGAAAACACCAATCAACCCTGTTCTGAACCAAATGAAAACATCAATCAACCCTGTTCTGAACCAAATGAAAACATCAATCATCAGTCCACCATGTTCTCTTTGTAAAGCACCAATAAAGTTTACAAATACAACTCATTTTCTTTATGTATTCTTCAGAACCGCAGTCCTGAAATATATTATGCAATAGTGCAGCTACGTTTGCAGCGATATGACTTACGAACGCACCACTACTCACGCGGACAAAGGCATCAGTCTCATAGTCTCTAGCTTTCAAGTGACGTGAAGGCCTTGGTTCGAATCTCAGCTGGGGGCACTGAGGGTGGTTTTCCACAAGTAGGTCCCTATCCCTTTCCCCTACTAATACGGGTACATTTCCTCTAAATTACTCCTTCACCTTACCTCCAATATTAATCCGTTAATAGCCCTTGTATTAATGTTGCAATTAAAATAATAAAACAGTGAGTTGCTTTTCTTATAATTTTAAGTACTTTTTTTAATGCACCGTTATAAAATAAATGGTACGGTGCACCACACAAACTTTCTCTTTTTAATCTGAAAATAGAGAACTTAACTAAAAAAAACTCGTGATATTTATGAAATGAAAAAATGCACATTGTTGCAGAAACACTATACAAAAGAGCATGAATTAATAATATGCACTGTTACATAAACATTGAGTAAAGACGAACATCTCTGTCCACCAAAGAGCATAACACTCATTTACATATTTTAAATTGCATCATTAAAAAAAAGTGTATTCTTATATCTCAGAAATTATTGGTTTTATAAAATAATATTTTATTATTATTATTATTACTATAAGCATCACGTCCTACTACCCGTTCGGGTTGTACGCATTTACGCTAATGTGTAATGTTAAGGTGATTGTGAGATGAAATGGAGGACCTACAGTTTAACGTGGAATCCGAACCACGGTGGAGGCCTGGCATTCCCCACATTCACAAGATGTCTTGTCAGAGGTGAAGGAAGGGTTTGGTAATCAGATAAATCTGTGCCGGGACCGAGGATTGAACCCCGGCCGCCAGAACATAGGTCTGACACCTTACCCCTAGACCGCCAGGTCACCCAATAATATTTTAAATTGAAACACAATTATTTTTTATAAATAGTACTAGAACCTTAAAATGATATGTTATTTCTTATTTAAAATAGGTAGTTATGGATAAATGATTAAAAATGGAAGTTTCTGCTAATGTAAATTACCCAAGTTATTTTCATGCATGCAGCCAAAACTATCCAAAGAGCTTTCAAAGAGCTAGATTGACGGGCATGACGGATATCCCAAATACCGTAGACGGCATTCCGTATATGGCGGTCACTCGGCATCGATCCATTCTTGAGCTTTGGAGAGAGATAAAATCGTTGGAATATCACATTAATGTAGATCTGTGCAGTTTCATCAACTTCATAAAGTGTGTATGTACAGTAGCCCCATGGCTTCTTTGGTGCTAACTGACAGCTATAAAAAATTACCTGATCAAATTACGTAACCCTACGCCGAAACAGATAATCTTCAAAAACATGTGTTTATCATCTATCACTTCTGACAATCAAAATGTAGGTGTATACATAAATTTTGACTGTCAGAAGTCAGCCGTCAGCTGTCAGTCAGCACCAAAGAAGCCATGGGGCTACTGTAAGTAAAACAATAAGGCCAGTGATCAGCGGACGTTTATTATTAACTTGAGCAACGAAAGGAAACGATTTCATTGTGATAATTCAAGGTGTGTTTTGTATTTAACTGTCCTTCTCGAAAATGAACATGTGTGTATTTTACAACAAGTAGACCAATGAGGGAGGACCATTTCAGTTGGGATAATTCAAGGTGTTATGTATTTATTTTTCAATCTCAAAAATGGACAATGTTTATAGTTTATAAGACAAATAGTGTCACTAACATCACTAATAACTCATGTGACACTCCATAAATAATCTTCTTCTATTTGTACACTTAAGATCCCTTTGCAAATACGTTTTCTTACAGTGAGGTTGCTTTATTTAATGCTTGGAAAATTAAGGATCCCCAGTGCTAAAAGCAAGGTGTTTCTGTTACGGAATCCCCGGAATAACGATGGTTTATTCCCTCAGTCAGGTATACCGTAGATCTGAATAACACAGGGTGTTATTATTTGAAAATGTGGCTCCATGTTGTCAAAGGTACAAACTAATTTGAAAGTTTAATTACCTTGAACTTATCAACCCATGCATCCTACTGATTAATGTGCAAAGCACTGTGACTATTATTAGATTATGACTCGTACTCGAGGATTACTTTATAAAAATCCAGGTGTAGGGTTAAGGTGTCAGACTTCTGTGCTGGAGGTCTGGGGCTCAATCCTCGGTCGCGGCACAGATTTATCTGATCACCAAACCCTTCCTTCACCTCTGACAAGACATCTTGTGAATGTGGGGAATGC
>CABEEJ010005547.1:38037-48889 GCA_901482245.1 Timema douglasi | reverse complement strand
CCGGTTAAGAGCTCCTCCGTTGGAGGTTGGAGCATTCGAATATCGTTGCAGGTAACATTTAATCTACTAAAATCTCTTACCTAACATTGAACTATTTGAAATGTACTCTCTACATAAGGATAGTTAAACTATACACAGCTATTTTCTAATACTCATCAATGTATTCTAATTGAAAACAAATTACAAATCATTTCAACTTCTATATGAAATTGTAATTATTTTAAGAAAACTTTGTTTTTCTTCCTAACGTAACGAAAAGTTGATTCTTTAAATGTTTGAACATTGCCATTCAGCAGACCCTTTGAACCTCTATAACGATAATTAGGAATCAGTTGTGTCTTATCGAGTGCAAGTCCCAAGCTGATGGAACTTTATCCTTCACCAAACCATGTTGCGATTTTTAACGATCATTGAGCAACGGTTCTTACGATAACTAGGTCTAGCCCAGCTGCACTCTCTTCTCTATCATCGGATCATTTTATCAATCATTAAAGATCGGTGGCAATTATTACTTCCTAAGACAAGGCTAGAGAAAACAAATCTTCTCCCCCCGAAACCCATCAGACCAACAACAAACTGCTTGGAGTCTCAAGTAAAAACCACATTTCTGTAACGAACGCAACTAGACTACTAAATAAGCTTGAAGAGTTTACAACTACATCTTCATCATGGCTTCCCTCTTATCAACCCTCTAACAACAGTCTATGTCTGTAAATGTCACCAGTGATTGACTTAAACGTAGTTGCAGATACTCTCTACTTTTACTTGATCTTGTCGGAAACGTTATCTTTAGCAGCCGAGTTTCTATGGGGGAACATAAAAATAAATCTCTCGTTAACAAGTTGTTCTTTCTATCCCAATTTCAGATAACTCAAAGAGAAGTTGAAGTATTACTCCCGACATGAACACTGTCATATAAGACATAGGAAGGCTAGAGTGCAAAACTATTCTTCCACTCTAGATGATATCGCCCGTGAATTATGACGACAGCCAAACGAAGACATTGAGACAGCGCGAGTAGTATAAACTCTAGTCCGAAACCCCTTCGTTATTTTGCTCGCTTGCCCTCCCTTGTCGTCCCTCTTGTTTATCAGTTTATTAACTCCCTCGCCTTTTCTTATATCTCCCCCTTATGTCTCTATATATCTCCTCTTCCTTCCTCCGCAATCTCACTCGCTCTATTCACCCGTATCACTGCTTCATAACCCAGTCTCTCATTTCCTGAACCAGATGACGTCATGAAACAAATACATGGCTGCGTGCACATAGGGCTTTATATATATATATATAAAGTTCATATGCGGACCGGAAAACAAATGAAACTATCGATTTTGGCAAGTTTTCATATCGCAAATTATCTTCATGGACGTAGAAGAAAACTGACCACGCATGGTTTGTTTGAACGGTTATTAAAATATGTCTCACGCACGGTACAGTTTAGGCCATGACAGGAATCGAACCCGAAACAATTAGCTTAGAGGTAGACACGTCACTAAGGCGTTGAGTTAAGCATTCTTCTTCTCTAGAGATTATTATAAATATAAAAACTAAACTAAACGTATTTTTTTATCACCGCGTTTTACTATCTGTTCAGGATATACGCAAATATACTAATTACGCTGGTGATTTAAGGATGAAGGTAGAATTTAAAGGAATTGTACCCACACTGTCGTCAAGGGAGAGTGGGAAACCATAACCACTCCCCCTCCCCTTCAGTACACCTTAGCGGAGTTCGAATCCCGATCTCTCAGTCATTGGCAATCTAATCTATTGCTAGAGTGACGACTTAGACTATGCGGCCACCATATTTTTACTGTTGCTATATTTTATCTAATTCGATGACTATGTCCAGGCGTCTTTTTTTCAATTTAAAGACTATTGTTTATCATAAAAATCTCCTTAAATGCGGATCTGTATTTGTGTTCCCTTTCATCTCGCCTAAAACAGATGGAAGTTGCATAAATATAACAACTACCCAATCATGTCGCAAACGTCGTGAGGGAGTTTAGGGGAAAATAAAAACATCAACGCTTAAAATAACTCTCAGATCTGAAACCCTATGCGATTTTTTTTTTCTGGTCCCTAACAAGAAAAAGGAGTTGTGAAGAAGACCAACGATCCCATTTTCATAAATACAAAAAAAAAAAAATTGCAAACAACATTGATACAATTTTACTAATTATTTAATAGTGTTATTTTATAGGTTATTGATAATATCCACCTAAAGTTACCGCTGCAGATCATATGAATAGTATATTTACTAATAATCAGATAAGGCCCCCCCCCTTTTTTATGACAATTTGACTGTAGATTTACCCTGCCTCGGTGGCGTAGTTGGCTAACGAGCTTGTCGTGTTGAGCTCGACTGCTGAGGACGGGGAGATCGAGGTTCGAATCTCGGTCGGATGAACTGGGGTGGTTTTTCCTAAATGGTTTCCACTCTCCCTCCACGCGAATGCGGGTTCACTTCCTCTAATTCAACCCTCCCAATTCCTAATCCAATAGAGTAATTAGTACTTGAAGCGTATAACCCGAGCGGGTAGTAAGACGAGGTGCTAAATATTATTATTATTATTATTGACTGTAGATTTGAGTCAACAGACGCTATTCTTAGGACGTTGAAGGTGACCTCGAAACGAATGTCAGAAGATGACTCCTATAATGTGTCTGAATAGTTGCAGCGTAGATGGGACAGTGATTTTACCTTTGAGTGTACATTGAGAGGGGAAAAAAAAAACTACCGTGAGAGGTTATTTTAGGTCCAGTGTGATAAATAAAATCAGGTCAGGATTTTCTTGAACAGGCCTCGTATTTGACTATCTATAAGTAGCAATTAGTTTAATCTTTAATTCACCTATTATGTTCTTGGCCATACTTTTCGTCGTATTTATTGTTATATCAAGGCACAGGATAATCAATACAGCTGGAGTTCATTCCTAAGGGCTTTTAACTCGAAAGAAGCGGTCCCGCTAACAAGTTATCGATCCCTCGAGGAGTCTTTCTCCCACTAGTTCTCATCTTAAGCAGGCTCTCAGCTTACTTTCCATCCCGGAGTACCGACGAGTACTAGCAAACGAGGAAGAAAATAACAAGCCAAAGGTCTGACACACAAAGTTGACACTTTACTCCAAAATACTTTTAAAAAAANTTACTTTCCATCCCGGAGTACCGACGAGTACTAGCAAACGAGGAAGAAAATAACAAGCCAAAGGTCTGACACACAAAGTTGACACTTTACTCCAAAATACTTTTAAAAAAAAAATTATTCCCGTTGTTTTATCTCATTTAAACGTTCGCTTAGTATAGATTTTATTGTTCTATATTCGCTTTAGGATGTCCAATACTTTTCCAAAAGATGGGTCTACATACGCATCACCATGAGAAAGAAACATATTAAACAATAATTGAAGTAGTTACAATATAAAGGGTTCAATCCTCGGTCCCGGCACAGATTTATCTGGTTGCCCAAACCCTTCCTTCACCTCTGACAAGACGTGTATTAAACACAACATGTGAATGTGTGGAATGCCATGCCAGGCCAGGCCTCCACCGTGGTTCGGATTCCACGTTTAAACTGTAGGTCCTCCATTTAATCTCACAATCACCCTACCATTACACATTAGCGTAAGTGCGTACAACCCGAACGGGTAGTAAAAAGCGGGTATAATTTTAGAAAATACAGGCATACTTTTTTTGACGGTCAACAGTCACAACATTCTACTAATTTTTATTGCTATTATTATTTTCACCGCATCTTAGTACCAGTGCGGTTTTTATACAATCATTACTACAATTTATTTTATCACCACGTCTTACTACTTGTTCGAGTTGTACGCATATATGATAATTTAATCTAATGGGGCAAGGATGAGTAAAGAAACATTTTAGAAGTAACCTACCCGTATTTTCGAGGGGGGAATGTGGGAAAACATTTAGAAAAATCCACCCTCAGTAGACCCAAACAGGATTAAACACCCAATTTATCGTCATCAACATGCAGCCTTAACACTTGAGTGATGCCTTAGAGCAGGGATGGCCAAACTTACAAAAAAAAATTGCGGGCCAAAGATTTGTATTCGTTAACTTTTCCTCAAATTTAATTTAAAAAAAATTGTAAACACACATGAATAAGTTTAAATACATAGAGAATATATAATAATCATAAATACCCTAGTATGTTTTTAAGTTCGTTCAGAAGATTTATATAATGAGGTTGGCCTGGTGGTCTAGGGGTAAGGTGTCGGACTTCTGTACTGGGGGTCCGGGGCTCAATCCTCGGTCCCGGCAGAGATTTATCTGATTACCAAGCCCTTCCTTCACCTCTGACAAGACGTGTATCAATCACAACTCGTGAATGTGTGGAATGCCAGGCCTCCAACGTGGTTCGGATTCCATGTTAAACTGTAGGTCCTCCATTTTCATCTCATAATCACCCTATCATTACACATTAGCGTAAGTGCGTATAACCCGAACGGGTAGTAAGACGCGGTGCTAATAATAATAATTATGTATCCTAGCGGCCGGTATGAACACACTAGTGGACCGTATTTGGCCTGCGTACCGTAGTTTTCATATCCTTGGCCTAGACCATTCGGCCACTGAGCCGGGTTCATACAGTTATTACTCTAGTGTAATAGAGATGAGGTAGAATTTAGAACAAATGTACCCACCTTCGTTGTAAAAAATCACTCATAAGCCTTGTAAATAGTCGCTTGCTAATGATTCGATATTTCGTAAGACTATTCAATCACTATCAAGTTAAGACAAGACAAGAATTGAAAAGAAAAAAAAACTACCCTTTTTTTTTCTTTCAAGATTTGACAGTTTCCTTTTTTGTATTCAAACTCTCTAACGGTAAATCTATATAGCGAGTGAGGGAGGGGAAAAAAATCAGCTGTTTCTTTTCCTCGGTGTTGTAGTAAAACCAAAGTTTATTTAAATCAGTTGGAAGTGGAGGTGTTATTTATGGTTACCATGGTGATTTGTCATTGTTTGATTTCCCACTACCTATAAATCCTCACGAATTTTTATCCCTCTCTACTTTTTTTTTTACCCCTTTATTTATCTACAGACAATAAATTTACCCATTGGGGGGGCTTCAAGGTGAAAAACGTCAACTTTAACCCTCCTCAATAAGAACTTTTTTTTTACCCCCTCCTTTTTTTCTTCCTTAGAACAAAACTTTACGATAGAAAGTTTCGACATCTAATCAGCATCAGTTATAGAGGCATGACTCTTTGGAAACGAGGCATCATCAGTTGCGATTTCAGCTGTTTCCTTCGAAGATTGTAATTTTTAAGAACGAATGGGGAATGCCATGAATGGCGCCGTCGTATTTACAGGACAAATCGCCGTGGCAGTCAGTGTGGAAACGTATTTTATGTTTAATAAAACAAAAAGGTGACCTGGCGGTTTAGGGGTAAGGTGTCAGACTTATGTGCTGGCGGCCGGGGTTCAATCCTCGGTCCCGGCACAGATTTATCTGATTACCAAACCTTTCCTTCACCTCTGACAAGACATCTTGTGAATGTGAGGAATGCCAGGCCTCCACCGTGGTTCGGATTCCACGTTAAACTGTAGGTCCTCCATTTCATCTAACAATCACCCTACCATTACACATTAGCATAAGTGCGTATAACCCTAACGGTTAGTAAGACGCGGCACTAATAATAATAATAATATTTGTGCATTTCCTTCCATGATCAATGGCAAGAATTTTAAAATATTTTAAGGGATATATAAAATCTCTTGTTTAGCCAACCCAAAATTTATCAAAATCAAGTTTTCCTAGTGTGAAACCTTAGCTCAGTCGGTGGCATAAATACTAACTGAGCTATGGGTTGTAGGTTCAATTCCAGGAATGGTTGAAAAAATGTATCATTTTTAAAATCGAGGTTTCCCCTTTCACATTGACGAAATGACTGTTACCCGTCTCGGTGGCGTAGTTAGATAACGCGCTGGTTTCGTGTTGTGCTAAACTGGCGAGGATGGGGATATCGAGGTTCAAAGCTCGGTCGGATGAACTGGGGTTAATAAACCTTTTCCACTCTCGCTCCACGCGAATGCGGGTTAACTTCCTCTAAATTCAGCCTTCCCAATTCCTAGCCCATTAGCGTAATTAGTACTTAAGCGTACAACACGAACCGGTAAAAAGAAGTGGTGCTAAAAATTAAATAAAACCAATTTGACTGTCGGGGGTGGGGGGAAGGGTTGTATTATTTATATATTTGATTTATTTTATAAGTGGTGTGTTGATATAATCAGTTGGTTCAGAAAATGTGCTTTAAATAACTTAATTTGTTTAATATATTTTTTTTATTGACCCTTATCTTTAGGGTTATGTTCAGTGGCGGCTCGTAGCTAAAATTAGTGGGGATAATGCTCCAGAAAATTTTTAGCCTTTGTTTTAAAATTGTGTAAAAGGAAAAAAAAGAAAAAATTATATAAAAAGAAAATTTATTCAGGAACTTAATAAAATCTTAACAAAAAACCCTTTTTACTTACTTTAACATAAATTGTTACAGTTTAAGCTTGATCTATTCATTTAAAAATGAAATCCATTCTTCTTGTTTTAATTTGCGCAAAAAGTTCAACAATTTTCTCCTTGATCTCTGGATGATAATTGAGGAAATTTTTCTCCATTGAAAATACTGCAAGTGCATTCAGTCTTTCCGAATTCATAGTTCTTCTTAAAAAAGATTTATTCTTTTCAATGTTGAAAAGCAGCGGTCTGCCTCTGATGTAGTCATGGGAATTGTCAAGAGGATTTTTATAAGTTTCGTAATTTCACTAAAAACATCATCTAGATTAAATTTCCAAGATAAATTTCAGCAGCTCAATTAATTTGCAATATTGTTAAATAAAATAACAAAAAAATAAATCAAATAGAATAGCTGGAAGCAGAATAATAATATAATTCTACACTCTTCTGCACTTTATCACATTCAAGAATATGGTATACGGTTTTTAAGCACAACACACGATGAGTAAAAAAAATTATTTCCACCATCACTCCAGAGCTGGCACTGCGAGAGCAGCAGTGCTCTCTCTACCTGACAGTCCCGCCTTCCTCCCCACACATATACTATGTGAGCATGCGCACAACAGTCAAACACCAAATCGCTTGCACTGAGAAGCGCACAGTTCCACACACAGATTTTTGTATCTTTTTTATAAACTGGGGGATGGCTACTGAACAACTGATATTAATCTTAAGGAATATATATTGTACTATAAAAATAAATAGAGAATTAAAGAAAAAAGGACTCATTATATTAAATGTTATCGATAATATCAAGTGGAAATAAGGGGTGCTGCAGTTCCGCAGTGCCTATACACGAGCCGCCACTTGTTATGTTACACTATTAATGAGAATAACTTAATAGAGAACGCCATTATATTTGTTATAGTTACTTGTCCTTCTGTTACCCTTAACCTAATGATACAACCCTATTAATGGTGTTTCCCATGTGGAGTGGACATGGCATGAGCTACATATCAAATCACACCGTTTTGAATTTTTCTTAAGGTGAGTTTAGGGAACGCGATAAAAGGCCGATGTTGTTAAAAAAAATTAGAGCAAAAATTTTGTTTGGTCAAAATAAATCAAATGTTGCTCCAATGTCAGATATCTCGTAGAATTTAATCACAATGATTTTCTTTTCTTAAAAAGTGTATCATTAAATTCTAGGACACCCTTGACAGATTGTCAAGAAATGTTGATATCACCATGTGATTAAAATTAAACTATGTTTCTACTGTAGAAATAGTTGATATATTTTATTTATCTATATTTTAGCACCGCATCTTACTGTCCGTTTGGGATTACGCTTGATAGTTGATTTGCTTTGTTTGATAAAATTTAAAACACCTAGCTTTTCTCGCGTTCCCAACACTTCAACCTTAAACATTACTCGGCCCATTCGGGGAACAGAGTGACGCAATGCGTGACTTAGACTACTTCAGTGGCCTGAACGCTCTAAGACGTAACTCTCGTGTTAAAATGTCTTAATGATGACGGGGAGATCCAGGTTTGAATTTCAGTCGAGTGACTACTGAAGATGTTTTTCTTTTTTGCTAAATGGTTTCATATCACTTTTCAAGTAAATGCTGGCGGATTACCTCTAAAATACTTCTTTATTCATCCCTATCCCATTAGAGTAATAATTATCATATACGATTATAACCTGAACAGTTAGTAAGATGCGGTGATAAGACACGTGGCTGAGAAAACTCGTGTCGGTACATCAAAGTGAGGCCGCGCTCAAATAGCCATGTGCTACCCACACTCTCAGGTCACAGTCAAGTACACTAGCCATTTACTACCCACAATCTCAGGTCACAGTCAAGTACAATAGACATTTACTACCCACACTGTCAGGTCACAGTCAAGTACACTAGCCATTTACTACCCACACTGTCAGGTCACAGTCAAGTACAGTAGCCATTTACTACCCACACTCACAGATCACAGTCAAGTACAATATCCATTTACTACCCAGACTCTCAGATCACAGTCAAGTACAATAGACATTTGCTACCCACACTCTCAGGTCACAGTAAAATACAATAGTCATGTGCTACCCACACTCTCAGCTCACTGTCAAGTACAATAGCCATTTGCTACCCACACTCTCAGATCACAGTCAAGTACAATAGCCATTTGCTACCCACACTGTCAGGTCACAGTCAAGTACACTAGCCATGTGCTACCCACACTCTCAGGTCACAGTCAAGTACTCTGGCCATGTGCTACCCACACTCTCAGGTCACAGTCAAGTACATTAGCAATGTGCTACCCAAACTCTCAGGTCACAGTCAAGTACACTAGCCATGTGCTACCCAAACTCTCAGGTCACAGTCAAGTACACTGGCAATGTGCTACCCACACTCTCAGGTCACAGTCAAGTACAATAGACATGTGCTACCCACACTCTCAGGTCACAGTCAAGTACACTAGCAATGTGCTACCCAAACTCTCAGGTCACAGTCAAGTACACTAGCAATGTGCTACCCAAACTCTCAGATCACAGTCAAGTACAATAGACATCTGCTACCCACCCTCTCAGGTCACAGTCAAGTACAATAGACATGTGCTACCCACACTCTCAGGTACAGTCAAGTACACTAGCCATTTGATACCCACACTCTCAGGTCACAGTCAAGTACACTGGCAATGTGCTACCCAAACTCTCAGGTCACAGTCAAGTACACTAGCCATGTGCTACCCACACTCTCAGGTCACAGTCAAGTACAATGGCAATGTGCTACCCAAACTCTCAGGTCACAGTCAAGTACAATAGACATGTGCTACCCACACTCTCAGGTCACAGTCAAGTACACTAGCAATGTGCTACCCAATACTCTCAGATCACAGTCAAGTACAATAGACATCTGCTACCCACCCTCTCAGGTCACAGTCAAGTACAATAGACATGTGCTACCCACCCTCTCAGGTCACAGTCAAGTACAATAGACATGTGCTACCCACACTCTCAGGTCACAGTCAAGTACACTAGTCATGTGCTACCCACACTCTCAGGTCACAGTCAAGTACACTAGCCATTTACTACCCACACTCTCAGGTCACAGTCAAGTACACTAGTCATGTGCTACCCACACTCTCAGCTCACAGTCAAGTACACTAGTCTATGTGCTACCCACACTCTCAGGTCACAGTCAAGTACACTAGCCAGGTGCTACCCACACTCTCAGGTCACAGTCAAGTACACTAGCCAGGTGCTACCCACACTCTCAGCTCACAGTCAAGTACACTAGCAATGTGCTACCCACACTCTCAGGTCACAGTCAATACACTAGCAATGTGCTACCCACCCTCTCAGGTCACAGTCAATACACTAGCAATGTGCTACCCACACTCTCAGGTCACAGTCAAGTACACTAGCAATGTGCTACCCACACTCTCAGGTCACAGTCAAGTACAATAGACATGTGCTACCCACACTCTCAGGTCACAGTCAAGTACAATAGACATCTGCTACCCACACTCAACAAAAAGTCAACTATACTAACCACGTTGGTCACAAAAACTATGTAAATTATTCTTGACTACACAGCGCTGCGGTAGCCCTTACGTTTATGTCTATGAGAAACAAAACAATAAAGAACCCTTTTGAAAGCTGAAGACACCCCTCCAGTTCTCTTCAACCTTGTTTTTTTTTACCTAAGCCAGCAAAGATAGACGTGTGTTAGATAATGATCATGCGACAAAGACTTACCTCAGCGAATAAATTACTAGCAAAGAGAGGCAGCTGCATACTTTCCCTTCTATGCGTGATATTCGCACATGACTCACTTTTCAGGAGGGACCGCGGGGGTTGTGGGGGAGAGGGGGGAGTGAGTGTATCAGCATAGCACAGAGAAGAACGTCTCCAACTGACACCAGCTATACAATATTACCTTCTCGCCTTTAATTTCCTTCGAGTGCACCTCTGTGACTCACTGAGGCGATGTCTGAAATCTCAGATGTTAAGTGGTGTGATCAAACGGTGTGGTTCCCGTTTAAAATGCGCGAGAAAAGGCCAAGTTATTATTTATTTATTTATTTTGCCATTCTTATATCGAAACATTCTTTTGGCCAAAATAAATAAAAATACTATTCCATTAGAAATCTAAAGTTTATTTTTCTTCGCATGGTGAAATAAAAAATTCTTGAAATTCTATCAAGAGCATATCGCCATTAGATGATAAGCTTTTTAAATGAAGAAATATTATCGGAGCTATTTCAACTTGAAACCCAAGAAGGAGAAATCTTAAGTCTGTAGTAACGATAACATGGAGGAAAAGAGGTATACTGTTCACAGAACTGAAAAGGGGGGGGGGGGGGGGGGGG
>CABEEJ010005547.1:24248-36297 GCA_901482245.1 Timema douglasi | reverse complement strand
TTTTTTAATTTTCACACAAGAGCTTTTTTTTCTTATCGTGTATTAATTTTAATTATTTTTTTAGAGAAAGCCAAAGTTTTGCTTTTGCTAAGTAAAAAAAAAACTTTCAGTCCTTGCGACTTTCTATTTATTGTCTATCTCTTCAAGATGGAAGTTCGAGATTCGTCTGTTCTTAATTATGTTAATTATGTTTGCTGCTTGTATCCTGATACAGCTCGGTTGATAAACAAGTAGATATGTCACATTAAGTCATTCGTGTACAAGTATCTAATTATCTCTGTTCCTAGTTTATTAGAATGGTCGACCATAAGTTTAAGAACCCTAATTCGATTCTAGGTGGCACTGATGACAATGTATGTATTTATTATTATATCAACTAGATAAAAAAGATTTTAATATATAATCTTTTTAAATTGTTATTTAACTTTTATTACATGCAGCTAGGCAATCAATACATGTTAGTAATTAGTCCAATATTAAAAATAAACAAACTTTTATAATATAAATTAAATTAAAATAAATTCAGTAAAGAGCCCTTGAAATAAAATAACAGAAAATAAAATAAATGTTCTATAATTATAATGTTGGTGACCTGGCGGTCTAGGGGTAAGGTGTCAGACTTCTATGCTGGCGGCTGGGGTTCAATCCTCGGTCCCGGCAAAGATTTATCTGATTACCAAACCCTTCCTTCACCTCTGACAAGACATCTTGTGAATGTGAGGAATGCCAGGCCTCCACCGTGGTTCGGATCCCACGTTAAACTGTAGGTCCTCCATTTAATCTCACAATCACCCTACCATTACACATTAGCGTAAGTGCGTATAACCCGAACGGGTAGTAAGACGCGGTGCTAATAATAATAATAAATATTATTATTATGTTTTCTTTTTTTAATATATATTTAGCATGTAATATTTAGAATACTTATATCAATACATAACTTACAGACTAACTTTACGAAGCGCCGAATATAAATCTCAACTTTTGTTTAAAAAATTAACTAATTGTACATCAGGGTAAATCCGTCTACAAAGAGTAATATATTTAGACCGTATTAACAAATATAATAGCTTGTCTAGTCAATCCATCTTGATTTGCGCATTGCTACAATTGTAATTGTACTATTGGCGGTAAGAAGCCCTCCCGAGTCGAAGGTGGCGGTATCTGATAGCACGTGACCTTAATTGATCACTAACACGTAGCTGACCATTTCCTCACGTTCATAACAGACTTTACTTTAAAATATTAGCGAGGAACGACGCTGGGTACGGGGTAACTTCTTAACAGCGCAGTGGCTTAAAGCATTGGCGTGCAAGCCAGATCTCCCAAGTTCGATTCCCGTGTTCAGGTTTCATTTTATAATTTAAGATAATGATATTTAGATGCGGCTGTAACCATGGTTAACAAATATATTGTCTTGGATATTTCATTCATTTTATATGTAAAGGTTTAATTTATTATAATTGAATATATTATATAATAGTTTTAGTCGTCAAACATAAAATAAGCCATTAATAATTATATATATATATATATATATATATATATATATATATATAATTATTACGGGCTTATGCTGTGAGAATTACAGGCTGTTTTGGTAGACCCTTATTCTCTTTGCCTAGAATTTTTAAACACAAGAATTTACACCTATTATGTGTTGTAAGTAATTTACTAATCACATATATTCCTATGATTATTTTTTTAGCGCCGCGTCTTACTATCCGTTCTGGTTATACGCTTATGCACTAATTACGTCAATAGTTTTAGGGCTAAGGAAGGTTATATTAAAAGGAATCGTACCCGACGAGGGAGAACGGAAACCCATTTTTTTTAAACCACCCTTAGTACACTCCACAAAAATTTTAACCTATATCTCCCTGTTATCTGTAGTCTAGTCTACTGCAAGAGTAGCGCGTTAGACCATGAGTCCACCGAAGTATGTTTTACCATTTATAAAATTTATTTATGAGTATTTTTTAAGTTGACCTTTTCCTAACCATATTTTTCATCTTCAGCGACTTCATCCATAAGACTGTGTGTAGAAAATTAGTCAATAGTCCACACCGTACAAGTAATTTGGTTCCAGGCTGTATTTTACTCGAGTTGAAATTTAGATTTGTATTTTTAAACACAGGTAATTTTTTTAATCTCTTTTTGTAAAAGGTATTAGTCAAAAGCTTACTCCATCCAATAGATGCAAAAGGATACTAGACAAATGGATAACGTTTTAAAAAACCAATTTACTGCTTAATTCTGCAAACAACTCATCAAAATCTGAAATAGGGTTAAGGTTCTACCTCAATGAGTCATTCGACAAATAAGCTAAAGACCCCCCCCCGCACCCTCAACCCTTACTCACTCTACACAAGTGCGAGCACAGTTCAAATACCATATTCCACATCTCTACCTCAGAACAGTAAAGTTTTATTAAGAAGGGGTTTATTTTACAGCTAGAAAAACTACTAAATTTACTGGCTAGTATCCCTCCTCGGTGGCGTAGTTAGCTAACGCACTAGTCGTGTTGAGCTCGACTGCCGAAGACGGGGAGATCAAGGTTCGAATCTCGGTCGAGTGAACTGGGAGGTGGCTTTTCCTAAATGGTTTTCCACTCTCCCTCCACGCAAATGCGGGTTCACTTCCTCTAATTCAAGCTTCCCAATTCCTAATCCATTAGTTGTAATTTTTTTTTTATCGTGAGCAGAAGGAGGAGAGGGGAGGGGGAAATATCTGTAGCGTGAGATTGGTAAATGAACGAAGGAAAGGTCGGGCGAATGCTAAGTGGATAGCCCCTCACAAATATGATCGTTTCTACCCTGCCGCTAAAGTTAGGACGTTGGTTACTTTGCTGTGCATATTATGGTCATAACAAACATGCCTTATTATGCTTCACTGTGAACTTAACTAACACTAAGTGGTACACTCCATTTTATTATTATTATTATTATTATTAGCACCGCGTCTTATTTCGCTAATGAGTAATGGTAGGGTGGACCTACAGTTTAACGTGGAATCCGAACCACGGTGTAGGCCTGGGCATTCCACACGTTCACAAGTTGTGATTAATACACGTCTTGTCAGAGGTTAAGGAAGGGTTTGGGCAATCAGATAAATCTGTGCCAAGACTGAGGATTGAACCCCGGCCGCCAGGACAGAGGTCTTACACCTTACCCCTAGGCCGCCAGTTCACCCGTACACTCAGTTTTGATATGATAATAAAAAAAACAACGTAGCCACAATTGTGCTCGCAAAGTTTAACACATTACTCTCGTGTTTGACTGTATTACCGTAAGCGGGATGATCGGGGTTCGAATCTCAGTCGGGTGTAATAAGGGTGGATATTTCTAGTAGGCTTCCCCAGCCCCCTCTCCATCTTTGTGCCACGCAAATGCAAGCATTTCAGCCAAAGTCTACATTTTTCACCCCTTAGCCATTAGCGTGAATAAAATGCTTATAACGTTAGAATGGGCCTGAAATAAATAGGGTGTAATGAGGTGGACTGGATAAAACAAACTCAATGTTGGGATACGGTGTTAAGAAGGGGACTAGATAGAACTATCTCAAGAGAGGGACAGGTGTCGTTCTTTTATAAGTGTGGTATGGTGACCTGGCGGTCTAGGGGTAAGGTGTCAGACTTCTATGCTGGCGGCCGGGGCTCAATCCTCGGTCCCGGCAAAGATTTATCTGATTACCAAACTCTTCCTTCACCTCTGACAAAACATCTTGTGAATGTGGGGAATGCCAGGCCTCCACCGTGGTTCGGATCCCACGTTACACTGTAGGTCCTCCATTTCATCTCATAATCGCCCTACCATTACACATTAGCGTAAGTGCGTACAACCCGAACGGGTAGTAAGACGCGGTGCTAATAATAATAATATAAGTGTGGTAATGAACTTTCAAGTTCCTAATGCCATAGATTAAGTAAGTATAAATCCTAAGGATAGTAAAATTAGCTTATTCCTATGAAAACTTTTTATACAGATAGTTTTTAGTTCTACCTTAACGTATTCATACGTCGAGTCATATTATCTGCAGTCAATTTTTAGTGGATATTATCAATACCTACAAAATAACGCTAATAATTTAGTAAAAGATTTCCAATGTTGATCGTAAAATATATGTTTGTATTTTACAAATGATGCTTCAAAAGTCTTTTTAGTAAAAAAATAATTGGCTATTTTAAATACGACCCAATGACCGTGAGGAGTGGTACGAACTCTGCAAGTATTGCGCCCATACCTGGTGGAGTGCCCGGTTCCTAAACGCCCCACGGCAGCCGCATCGAGTGGACCCTTTGATGTGCCGAAAGGCGTGCTTGTTTTACATAAATCAGTTAATCAAGGGGGTCGTGCCGGGGGGAGGGCTTTGGGGTAGGGGGTGTCATCTCCCACTGTTGGTTATAAGCTTGAAAGTTGGGAATTTAGTGAGATATGAGATCTGGAGTTGGGTAATTCTAGGCTTATTCTGTACCCCATTACTTTCTATTATGAAAGTACTTAACCACAGACTTGTACAGAAAAATTTAAAATTTCCCAACTGTTGATCTCTACTCTACAAAAAATACCAACTTCAAAAGTCATCAAACATTGAATTTAGATTCCTTCTGTAGTAAATAGTAAAAACATTAGTTAATCAAGTAGTCTAGTAGCACCGTTGTCAATAGGCAGAGACAACGGCCGGTGAGTGTATGCCGAATACGGTATGGAAACGAATCGTAAGGAAACATGAGCTGCCCAGTAGCAAAATTTCACTCAGCCAGCAATGTTTGAAGTAGCAACATTGACAGCCAATGTTTTGTTTATGATTTAGCGTTTTTAGTTGTGACTTTCATGGCTGCTAGACTGTCGCAGTTTTATGATTCAAATTATCGTATGGTGTACATCCAATGCCTTAATTAGGGCTTTATTAAATTTTAAGGCATAAATGTAACATTTTATTGTTTTCTTATCGAAAGTTATGACTGATGAAATGAGGACATTGAGGTTAGTGTTAATGTTTGACTTCTGAAATACACACTAATTTTTCCAACAAGTATTCGTACTAGTTTGAATTGAACTGATGTATCTTATTTAATTGTTTATTAAAATAGGTTTTAATGAAAGCAATTTCAATAGGATCAAAGCAACAATTAAGGAAGAGTAATAGGGCTGTGTTACATTGTTACAATTCTTATAATTATTTATTTGATTAAGTAGACTACATTTTTAAATTCGTTATTTAGTGTTCGATTGGCGTGAAATTTCATATAGCCCTGTTGTTTAAATGCTGATTTCGAATTTGCCATAGGCCAATAAGTTATTTAATAAAGTTCCAGGGGAAGTCCCTTCACACTCACGCGCTAAATTACAGTATGTTTTGAATAGTTTATTGATGTAACAGTATTAACATTTTAGGGCAACTTCCATGAGATTAAGAAGCAGGACATTGGTAGACAGGTATCAAAATACTGTAGAAATTTAGATAAATTCAATTGTTTATTGCTCTAGTTTAGAGTTGAAATTTTTTTGAATAAAAATGGCAAAATTGCTAATTTTTTTTATGAACTGACGAGAAAGCTATACATCTTAGGTATCTAACGAGTAAAACATTGCTTCCAAGTGTGTTATAATAAAGCAGCAGTTCCCGATTTGGAGGTCACGGCGTGTTTTGTGTGGGGTCACAATATAAAGGTGTTAGTGTTATATTTACTTTTTTAAAGATTTTAATGACTATAAGAAGATGCGAAATTCTAATAGATATGTAAGTTGTTAAAGTTCTAAAAACGACCTAGTTACTGCTTATGTTCCTTTTGGCTATTCTATTCTGATATCTTCTTGCTGACTTGGTTTACTGTGGAATCCTTGTAATGCTGCTAGCATAATATAAAATCATACCCCAACCCTGGGCTTGTTGATTCTCTTTCACTACATATTAGTAGAATATAATAATTGCTATAAGCAATTTATGGTAATTAATACAAGCATTAGTGGACATGCGGGTTTAATGTCACGCTATTTTGGTTTGTTTTGGTTTGTTGGTGAAAGTGAAGTAAGAATTTTAATTAAGGCCAGGGGTAGTTTATTCGAATATCCCTCCAAGCAAATAAGGGTACATTTCCTCTAAATTTCGCCTATCACAAAGTTGTGGTCATGAATTATAAAATGTTGGAAACCACTGTAATAAAGTTAGTTACATTTTTAAATCTAAAATACACGAGTTGAACGATATCTGCAGATCTAAATAAATATATTTAAGGTACAGCTGAAGGGAGTGGAAGTATTTTTACAGTTTTTATAGAATTATTTTTTTTTTTTGCCAAAATAATTCAAATATTTCTCAAGTAGCAACATAGAGTTTAGTTTTCTGCACATGCTAATTAATATCAACAGATCTTGAATATCTGTAGAGGGTGTCCTGGAATTTTGTCAAAACTTTCTATCTTTATTTAAAAAGGTTTGATAAATTTACAGAACACCCTTGACAAATATTCAAGATTTGTTGCTATTAGCATGTGCAGAAAACTAAACTCTATGTTGTTACTGGAGAAATATTTGAATTATTTTGGCCAAAAAATTTAATGCTATAAAAACTTTAAAAAATACTTGCCCTCCCTTCAGCCGTACCTTAAACTCAATTGGATATTTATCTCAAATGCAGGTAAACTGAAATAAATAATTTAAAAAAAATTATAGGATCCTCCTGCCCCTTATGTCCCCCTCCCCCCCTTTCCCGTTTTTTTTTAACATTGCCCTTCTTGTACTTTCTGTTGTCACTTGGGAATTTTTTTAAATTTCGAAATGCTTAGAGTTGGGAAAAAACACTGGTTGACCCCCACCCCAACCCCCAAATATATTTCGTGCAACGCCCCTGCAGTTAATGACCATTATACCAATTACCAGCCGTTTGTTTGTTTGTTTGTTTGTTTGTTTACTGAAGTGAGTTGTGGGTATTGCTGGGCTGCGTCTCCCTCCTTCCTTCCCGCCCCGCTCGCCCGCGCGGTGACGCGATTTATTCAACCAATAGGGGCGCAGGGAATTCAATGGCCACTCTCGATGACTAAGGAAATATTTGCCAAGGTGGCCGACCATAGGTACTATTTCAGTGGCGTTGTTATGGATCTCATTAACTAACAATTAGTGGATAGAGCTATATTTTAAAACATGTTGGCACCGGCAAGAAACTGGTAGAGTGCTACATAACGGAGCTGAGACATGGACCCTGAAGAAAACGTAGAATATGTAGGCCTATTTGGAAAGGTTTGAGCTGTGAGAGAATAGAGAGCAGGGGTTCCAATATTTTCTTATCACTAAATTTATTATATTTTCCAGATTTTCCAGAATTAATCCCCATTTTTCCAGCCAGCAGAGATTGAATAAAAGAGTAGTAAAATCTCATCTTTCATCAAACTGACTTAATGTAAAGTCATATAATCTATGTTTAAATAATAATAATATTTAGCCCTACGTCTTACTACCCGTTCGGGTTATACGCTTTAAGTACTAATTACTCTAATGGACTAGGAATCGGGAAGGTTGTATTAGAGGAAGTGAACCCGCATTTGCGTGGAGGGAGAGTGGAAAGCCATTTAGGAAACACACCCCCCAGTTCACCCAACCGAAATTCTAACCTCGATCTCTCCGTCCTCAGCAGTCGAGCTCAACACGACTAGCGCGTTAGCCAACTACGCCACCGAGGCGGGTCTGTGTTTAAAACAGGATGATCTGATATTGACGAGAACATTCATCTTCTGTCACTTCACAAGATTTATTTAAGGGGTAATGAGACATGTTTGAATCAGTGTGCTTGATTATTCAGTTCACTTCTCCGTCCATCCAAAGACCTAATATTTTAAGCTTTCAGTTAAATGTCCCAAATTAACAAACATTCCAGTAATTTGATTAGATTTTTTTTTAAATTCCCTGTGTTTTCTCCAGTTCTACATATAACTGTCAACCCTGGAGAGGAGAAAGGGGATGGATAGGTTGACGAATGAGGAAGTCATAAGATAATTAAATAAAAAGAGAACCATTCTGCGGGTGATTCTAAGAAGAAAGCCTAACTAGATTAGGCATATTATGAGAAGAAATTATTTATTGAATGACGTCATAGAAGGCAAAGTTGAAATGTGTAAGGGACCAGGAAGCCATCAAATGCAACTTATTGATGGATGACCTTAAGCAATGAAAGAAGATTAAGTTTGGGGATCTTTAAGCTTCTTATATGACATACCAGAGGAATCGGTTTGGACAAAGGAATGAACCTGTCGAAATACAGAACACCTAGTGTTAATAACCGGCTACCCTCCGTGAGCAGACGTCCTAATATTAGTAAGTTTTATCGCCCATCCCGTGGCCAATTGATTTTGGTTGATCTAAAGTCACACCCGCTTGTCGCAAGCACAATCGTAAAGCGCATGCGTAAGACGTTCTGTGCTTGTTTTAAAGAAAAAACAAGGACAACAGTCTTCAAAGAAATGTCGGGAGAAGTAATTTCAAATAACACGACTAGGAATAAATTATCATATATCAAAGTTTGTAAATCATATATAAGAAGTATAAAATTAATATATCTATGTTGGTTATTATTATTATTATTTGTTTTTAATATTTTCAATAACAACATTTCTTGCAAAATTTGCCCTTGATCTTGTAGGCGTTCATATTCCTTCTCGGGCTTCTCGTAATCTTAAATTATTTTTTCTCGATATCTCTTATAAGATGAGCCCTATAGGTCGTTGTATCCATGGCGCCAATTCTAGATTTGTCGAATTCGACTTTTATCATAAAAGGAAAGCTAAACTAACAGAGTTATTTAAGGATATCCCATATCAATAATTTATCGTGTAGAGGTTCTGCCCATATTATTTAAACTTACTATATTCTGATCTATTTTTTGCATAATGTTACTGCTTACTATTTAGTTATTTGTTTTTAATGTTACTTTTTATTATTATTACTAACCACTTTTTTAATCTCGTATCTATTCATCAGTATATAACATTATTTAGCCATTTTTTGTCTATCATTTTTTCTTGTTTAAATATATGTATTGTAAGGTATGTACGTGTGTACTTTTTAGTGCTGGCCTGTTATAGGTCTTACGACTGTTGGCCAGCACTATAATAAAGGAAATTGAAATTGAAATTATTATTATTATTATTATTAACACCGCGTCTTATTACTCGTTTGGGCTATACGCACTTACGCTAATGTGTAATGGTAGAGTAATTGTAAGATGAAATGGAGGACCTACAGTTTAACATGTGATCCGAACCACGGTGGAGGCCTGGCATTCCACACATTCACAAGTCGTAATTAATACACGTTCTTGTCAGAGGTGAAGGAAGGGTTTGGCAATCAGATAAATCTGTGCCGGGACCGAGGATTGAACCCTGGACCCCCAGCACAGAAGTTTTGACACCTTACACCTAGACAACCAGGTCACCCATGTTGGTTATTATTATGACAGTTCACCTATAGGCCCTACCATCCGGGACCCGGTTATCCGAGGTGGTAACATAATTTATGTCTAGGAAATAATTAGCATTTAAACTGGCTGAGCTTCCTAGTCTCATTAGCCCTAGTGAAACATCGGGCTAATCATGGTTTACACGTAAATATTATTCATTATTAAATATTATTTCACCACTCTATTTATTCGAGGCAGTCGCCTGCCACTGAGCGTTACAGCTGCGGCTAAATTATTTGTCATTGTGTATTTTTTAAAGGCTGTGAGAGTCTAATGGGTTCAAATCTACTGTGGTGTATTTTAGAGTGTTCTGTATTATCCGAGTTTTTTGGTTTTCAGATGGCGCCAACGTAACGTTAACCTCGTATAATTAGGACCCACCTGTATTAAATAATTTAAAATGCATTACAATTTATTATTATTATTATTATTTAACACCACGTCTTACTACCCGTTCGGGTTATACGCTTTAAAGTACTAATTACGCTAATGGATTAGGAATTAGGAAGGTTGAATTAGAGGAAGTGAACCCGCATTTGCGTGGAGGGAGAGTGGAAAACCATTTAGGGAAAACCCCTCACCGTTCACCCGACCGAGATTCGAACCTCGATCTCCCCGTCCTCAGCAGTCGAGCTCAACACGACTAGCGCGTTAGCCAACTACGCCACCGAGGCGGGTTACAATTTATTATTATATAGAGCAAGTACCCGGCGTTACCCGGTAGAAATGTTTTTAATTCAATGATTGTACTTGGAAGATAACTTTAATTTTTTTAATTCCTGCGTCTAGGTGCACATGTTCGTGTACAAGGGCTACCATTTTTTTAAAATTTTTTTTATTTCAGACTTTGGCGTGCGGTAGATATCTCGCAACGTTCATGACAGAAAGACACACACTATATTTTATCAATATCGCTTTACTTCCAATATGGTTTTTAAATTAATTTTATAAAATTCTAATCCAAATATTAAAATTCCATCTTTAAGGTGCACATATGTTCGTAGAAGGAGCTACTATTTTTTTTTATTGTGGTAGATATCACGCAATGTGTATGACTTCATTTTACACAAACTGTTATTCAAGACCTTAGCTATTTGTTTTATTTGAATACAGTAGTACACCTTTATACGTTTCTGATCGTCTCGACGTAAGTAAACGTTAAAAAGATAGTTGGATAGTGTCAAGCTCCTTACGACAGTTACGACATGTGATTGTGCTTGCGTGTGGCAATAATACAATTACGCATCCGACAAGTGGTTGCGACTGATTGTAGATGAGATATAATAAAATGGCAACCGCACGTTTAGAGGACATCAATTCAATACCGTAAAAATACTTATTGGTTATTTTTACTACCCGGGCTATCCAAATTTAACTACTTCGGTTTAAAAGGTATGATTCAAAGGAAATTTGCTCGTATTTGCGTGTAAAAAACCATTTTGTAAATACCACCCTCAGTATTCCCGACCGGGATTCGATACCCGATCTCCCTGTCATCAGCAGTCTAGTCTTAACACGATAGGAAATACAATTAATCTGCAAACAAACATCTAAATAAAATTCTTTAAAAGGTAACGATGGTTTTGTACAGTGGTTTTTTTTTCCTAGTTTGTCCCTTTTACATTGTCACGACGTATTATTTTCAGGGCAAACACGAGGATTAAATCAAAATTCAAATTAACTCCCTTGGTAACGGAGCTGCCCCTATCTCTCGAGCACCCCCCCTCCCCCTCCGCCACCTCCACTACGTGGGGCGTCTATCTCACAGTGGAGCCCCTAAAGTTCCCCTCAGCTTAACAAATACCTTCACACACACCCCTCCCCCTTCCCCTATCATGAGGCTGGACACGGTAACAATCTAACAAGGAGCTAATCAGATTAATAAAGACATGAATATTTCATAAGATGGCCATTTGCCCGGCTAGTTTCATACTCGTCGCGTTTTGATTGGGTGGGGAGGGAAATTTAAAGGATTATTATTCGTAGCGAAGGAACATGTGTACGGTGTGTGATAATTACACTTTCTGCTCATTACAATTTTAGATTTTTTTTATTTTATTTTAACGACATGTTTAATCCCAAGAGGTTTACATAGTTTATGTTTTGGGATTTAATATTGCTGGGATATTTTTTTTTACGTTTACTATGTTCTCAATTCAAATAAGACAAGTCAATAATGTCGCTAATAATTATGTGTTTATCATGGATGGAGGGGAGAGGGAGTAGGGGGTACAAATTTAAATTTTGGCATCAATCAATGGGACTAAAATATTATTATTGGAACGAATTCTTAAACTATTATTAATAGCTGTTGGTGACCTGGCGGTCTAGGGGTAAGGTGTCAGACTTCTGTGCTAGCGGCCGGGGTTCAATCCCAGGTCCCGGCAAAGATTTATCTGATTACCAAACCCTTCCTTCACCTCTGACAAGACATCTTGTAAATGTGGGGAGTGCCAGGCCTCCACCGTGGTTCGGATTCCACGTTAAACTGTAGGTCCTCCATTTCATCTCACAATCACCCTACCATTACACATTAGCGTAAGTGCGTATAACCCGAACGGGTAGTAAGACGCGGTGCTAATAATAATAATAATAATAA
>CABEEJ010005547.1:0-18932 GCA_901482245.1 Timema douglasi | reverse complement strand
CAATGTTTGATTTATTTTGCAAAAAAAAAAAATGCTATAAAACCTTGCCGTTAATTCGCTTTTTCCTACATCCCCACCTTAAAAAAGCGTAGAGATAAAAAAAACAGTACAAATATTGGCCTACCTTTTAGTAGGATAAAAAATAATTTGTCTTGATTACAACCAATTTTTTTTAAATACATGCAAATACGTTTTTTTTAATAAAAAATATTTAATTTAGCAAAAATAACTCCCGAAGCGTTTGTATTTTAATTGCAGTCATTAGTAGGGTGAAAAACATTCCACGGAACACGAAGTAAAAAAAAAAAATTCCAATAGCAAACGGATTTTGGAGCAATTAACAATTGTAATAATAATTAGTACATGGCTTGCAGACCCCTACGGCAAATAGCCCGCGTGCGCATAGTAGGGGTATTTTGTTACCGTGATGTAATATGAGGTTGGTAAACCTGTGTTTGTATGGAATAAGGGCATGTGCTACAATTCTAATTTATTCTACATCGGATATTTTGGTCAAAGAGAATACACACAGTCGCAACATATTTGTGGGGCTGATAGCCACTAGCTATGTCTGATTATAAATCGCAGAGCTTTGATAAAATAACGAAAAATCAAACAAGAACGTTTACACAAGCCCAATAATTATGAATATTTGAGTGTGAACGCCTATAAATGATTTTGTTGTTGGAGTAGAGGGGGTGTAGTGCGGGAGAGGGGGTAATCCTTTTCACATAGAATTCAATTTTCATAGAAAGGGCATCTTAGAGGGAAAAAAATTGTGTTTTTTTTGCGGCCAAAATTTGATAACATTTTACTATATTATTAGTGATGAGGAATGCCAGGTCTCTACCGTGGTTCGGATCCCACGTTAAACTGTAGGTCCTCCATTTCTATCTCACAATCACCCCTACCATTACACATTAGCGTAAGTGCGTATAGCCCGAACGGGTAGTAAGACGCGGTGCTAATAATAATAATAATAATATTAGTGATATTTAAATGTTTTTTTAGAGCCACTTTACTGTTTCCAGCCTGTGGCCTGGGTCAGTTTTTTATTCAAGCCATATATTTTCCATTACCGGCTAGATGGCCTGTCGTAACTTCATATGCCTTAAAATATAACTTAATATTAGGACAGAAACAAAATCCAGTCCCCTGCCGTTAATAATTATTCATCATTGTGAAAGGGTAAACACATATTTCACCTATGATAAACTTTACAGCCATTCCGGGAATCGAAGCCGGAACCCTTAACTTAGTAGACAGACACGATACCGACAGCTGCACAATATATGATTTGACGTGTGAATATACGTTTAAGTAGATTTAAGCTTTAATAGCTTTTTTTAGCTGCCATATAAGGCCTCTTTCCTACTAAAATCCTCCTTAAGATTAAGTTTCAAAGTAGGAACATAGTTGGAGGAGCCTTTGAGAAAATATAATATTTTTTTGAGGTTAAAACCTATAAAATTTTACTACTATTTTATAGATATTGGAGTTATCCACCAAAAGTGACAATTGCAAAGCACATGACCCAAGGTATAAATATATTAAACTAATTTTTGTAGGCCTAATTGTAAGAAACACCAAGTCTATTGTATTCTTAGAATAGCTTGAGTTTTATCAAACATTCTCATGTCAAAATACTATGTTAAAATCAGTTAACCAAGCCAAGTTAATAAATAATAAAATTATATTAGTTTCCATCCCATAATTTTGTACTTTAAAATACCTGATGAAACTCAAGACGAAACAACTTCTTTTTTTTTAGCATCGCATCTTACTACCTGTATATGTATTAATTACACTAATGTAGTAGGGAGGAAGAAGGTTGAATTATTATCACCTACCTTCCAATAATATTATTATTATTATTATTATTAATCATTTTATTATTAACACCGCGTCTTACTACCCGTTCGGATTATACGCACTTACGCTAATGTGTAATGGTAGGGTGATTGTGAGATGAAATGGAGGACCTACAGTTTAACGTAGAATCCGAACCACGGTGGAGGCCTGGCATTTACCACATTCACAAGATGTCTTGTCAGAGGTGAAGGAAGGGTTTGGTAATCAGATAAATCTGTGCTGGGACCAAGGATTGAACCCCGGACCCCCAGCACAGAAGTCCGACACCTTACCCCTAGACAACCAGGTCACCTGCGTACCTTCCAGATTTCCTTTACATTCCACAATCGACAATGGAACCGATGGCTTTACATCCCCTCCGAAGGAAGTTGTGCCACGGGTTTTTATCGCTCAAGAAAAATCCGGTGACCCCGGCTAGGTTTGAACTCACGAACAATGGTTCCTGAAGCATGCACTTTACCCCAATACCGCCAAGGTCGTAAAATCACTGTGCCTTAACATTTTATTTAAATATAATTTTATGGAACCCCTAATATATTTATATATATTAGTAGGTCCATAAAATTACAGGGGGAGTCGGACCCCCCTTTTTACGCCCTTGTTAATCAATACCTATACAATCACACCAATAATGTAGTAAGATGTTATCAATTTTGGTGGCAAAAAAAAATATATATGCTTGTACATTCTAAAAAGCCCTTCTTATAAAAATTGGAGCGTATATCTACCATAAAGCCACGACCGTACCGTGACCTACAGGCAGACGATGGCACGAGCAGTAAGTAGTATGCTAATGTGGGACTTTGTATGCTCCATGTAAAGTGCTCTACAAAGCAATTGCCCCCACCTCGCGCCGTGTGCACCACACATGGATAGGACATGTATACATACACACATACATATCCCCCAGTCAAGCTGTCGGAATGTTGGCAACAGCGTCAGTAGCTCGGAATACAAACTACTGTGCTTCCGTCGAGAGATAATGCGATATGTTTCCCCTCGAACCCGATGGCGGTGGACCCCCTCCCACGCCCCCACTCCCTCTGGAATAAGTCACCCCTCTTCCCCCCTCTCCCGGATTCAGTTCGAATCCTCTGAAAATGAAGCTGAAAGATGGCCTTAAATAAGACTCCAAATGACATATGAAAGGATTCAAATTTCAAAAAAAAATGTTTAGTGGAGGACAACTTTAAATGTTAGTTTCTAGAGGATATTTTTTTAAATATATATTTAAGGTGATTACTACTCAAAATATCTTCTAGAAGCATCCAATTTAAAAAAAAATTCGCAAGACACCTCCAAATAGCTTCTAGAAACATACAAATTTCGAAAAAAAAAAATCTAAGGATGACTATTCCAAATAGCTTATAAAAATAATCTAATTTACAAAAACTGGGAAGGAGGAGCATTACAAATAACTTTAATGGACATTCAATTTTCAAACATTTATAGGTGAGGGAAAGGTTAGGTTGGGTGAGCGAGAAGGTGGAATGAAATTCCCTATATATATATATTTTTTTAAATATGTTTGCCTTCTTCTACACAAACACGGCTGCACCCCTTCTACAGACATTATTTTTTTGTTCGTTTATTTGAGGTATTCATCGTGCACTTTCTGAACCGACTGATTTGATCAACCCGCGACTTGTAAACTAACTTAGATCTAGAACAGACAAAGCATCCAGCCCTCGGCCATTAATTTATCACTGTGAAAGGGGAAATACATATTTCACCAACGATAAATTTTTCTTCCAAGTTTCGAACCCGGAATCCTTATCTCAGTAGACAGACACGCCACCGACTGAGCTAAGGTGGTGGACCCTAAAGTTATTGCATTGACATAGTTTCGCTATCTACTGTCTGGGAAGAGTTACTCTAGATGTTGTCTTGAAGTAATATCATTATCTACTGTCTGGGAAGAGTTACTCTAGATGTTGTCTTGAAGTAATATCATTACCTACTGTCTGGGAAGAGTTACTCTAGATGTTGTCTTGAAGTAATATCATTATCTACTGTCTGGGAAGAGTTAATCTAGTTGTTGTCTTGAAGTAATATCATTATCTACTTTCTGGGAAGAGTTAATCTAGGTGTTGTCTTGAAGTAATATCATTATCTACTTTCTGGGAAGAGTTACTCTTGTTAGTGTCTTAACGTGTGGTCATAGCTACTAATACACAATAAAAATGACTGATTTGCAACCGAAATTCTAGATGAACCAATAATGATAAATTATTTATTTATTTTTTATCATGACTGCATGGACACTTTTCTAAATTGATATTGAGTTATATAATAAATTTTGTATGCATATATTTTTAAAATGAACTTAAAAAACGCATTTTTGAACATGGATGGATTTTTAAAAAAACATACCATCTTAAGTATTGTGTGTTATTAACAAATATAATATTTTTTATCAAATAAACCTAATCCCTCGGCTATAAATTGGTCAATATTTACATAAATGTAGCTTTATTACAAGATAGGGGTGGAAACCCCCACCACACCTAATCAAGCCAAGAGAGAGGGGGAATTTCTCGGTAGAACAAAAGATTCAGTAGGCAGTAATCCTATTGTTCGCTTGACAGGACAACACTAAAAGCCTTGAAACCTGTCCAGAGGACCAGTTTGAATATATCAGTTGTATTATTTTTTTCTGAGTCTTAAAAAAGTATTTGCAAGCCAGAAAATAAACATACATCATTATCATTTCATAAAATATATCATATAAAATAAAAATTCAATGGGGATTTTAACGTGAAATTCATGAAAACAAGAATTATATCCATACATGACTTACAAACTAGTTTTTAGCTATGATATACATAACAGTTCACTAAAGTTAAATTAACGACTCTACCTGGTATCGAAACCGGAATCCTTAGCATAGTAAGCACAAGTACTATCGACATAGCTAAAATGTCAGTTAAAATATAAAGAGATATGTATTACGTTAAATATGATAAACCACTTTAAATAAATGTTAAAAAAATAATATAACGATAAAAGCATAGCTGTAGTAAAATAATATTCAATACCAAAACTGGATTAAATTGGAATGTTGCGTAAGTTGACGCATATTATGATGACTCTCGACACACAAAGAATTAAATTATTTACATTTATTTTGTATTGATGATTGAATATTTTTCTAAAAAAGACAATTAATTTTATGCTTCTATAGTAATTCACTTTTTTGGGGTAGGCGTAGCCTTTCGAATTGTTCGGAAACTATACGCTATCCGTCAAGTAGACCACGGTTAGACTGGGCCCTCCAAAAGGGTGTGAAACCTGTATTTTTAGAGGATGTAATATATTTTGAAGAGCCCAATTTTTTTACCTATTTACTGGAAAATAACTATACAAGTGCTGGTAGAATTCAATAATACTCATTGGTAATAAAAATTATTGGTAGTTCCAGCTAGGATTTTCAATTCCGCCCACACCCGTCCATGTGTCTCAAAGCATTGTTTAATATTGTGAATTGTATAGGTTATGTTCAATAAATATAGTATAAATTCATGGACTAGGTGAATTTTATTTCACAAAAGTGAAAGAACATCAAACATTTAAGGAACAAATTGTATAAGATATTATGCTATCTCTTTGGCAAGGATCCTCGGACTATTTGGATACAGCCTGTCTCAACAACATCTACCCTGAGCGAAAAAGGAAGTGAAGACATCACACACCCAATCAGCTCAACTAAACCTGACTTGAAGCAGCGCTGAATACAAGTCCCTTCAAAACAATACATTATAAAAATAAATTTTCATTTTTAAGCCAAGACCAAGTTAAAAAAAAAATTAAATTATCAAATGAATTAAACTTTACATATTAAAATACTGAGATCGTAACACAAATCCCTCCCCCTCCCTGGAATAAGTTTTGATCACAACGTTCTCTCTCTCACCCTTTTGATTTCTAATTTATCTAATTAATTTACTGTGACTAGTAATATTAAATGGACACTACACGTATTATTATGTTATGAATGAGATCTATTTAGCCTCCTTTCATTAATATAATTATTATTATCTTCACATCACCCAACGAAAATGCTGTTTACTTGTCGTATGGACACAACAAAGTATGGTAGTCGAAAGTTTAGAAAAAGATGATGATTTTTGGAAAATTGATATGGAATCAAAATAACTATATTTTACTAAAATTGCATATTTCCAGAGCCAATAGATCCTAAGCACACTAGAGCAATGAAAATAAGAAATCTAGAATATATTTTGAATACACAAAAAATTAAAAAAAGTAGCCAAGGATTTTGGAAACAAAGTAATTATATAAATTTGTATTATTTATTTTAGAAACTGTCACTAAAACACTATTATTGATTAAAAATGTATTATATTGAAACATATTGAAGAAATATGTTTTATTCTAATGGTTACTAGCTATCTATATATAGTACTATGTTCGTTCAGTAAAAGTCACAACTCCAAATTGTTCATAGTTGAAGTTAACGGCACATCAAACAAGAGTTGGTTAGTTCTGACTCGATGTGGGACTTTCACAAATAAGTCTTTTTTTTTTTGTCACAAAGATTAATCTATTCATTTGGAAGAACTGGATTCTAATGTATTCCACAACACGATGTAGTCCATGAGCCAAACTTGTAAGATGAATGTCAGGCTAGAACAACTTCAAAGCACTTGCGATTTTCATTATATACGTCGTGGCATCCAAATATAACACCAGAGCCTTCTCTATGTGAGCTCACCAAGGTCACGCACTTTCAACTCATCATGATACGTTTGTTCCAGCACTTCTCAGTAAATCAAATATGGTTTGGAAATATCCTTAGGATCTCTCTTACCTACCACAAGGTTCACAACAAAATTACCCTAAGCAAACGTGATTTCATCCACAGCGACCCATATGAAGGCATCTCCCATGTAGTTTATTATCCTTTCCATTGTTTCTTCATAATATATATGCAGATAATTAATTTTGGGTATATATTGATCAGGAATTTGTCACTTTCATTAGTGTCACAAGATAGATGAAAATTCAGGCCTTTGGAATATAAAACATGGGATGTTCGCGCAGTGATCAATGCACTACACAAGTCCTTAAAGAATTAGTTTCTTTAACTGGAAGGAAGACACCTGCAGCTTTGTAAAAAAAAAGGATTCTTCGAATAGCTCAGATTTTTTTTTACGTACGAAGTGTGCGCCGCACATGTTGCTCCAATTGTGATTTTAATGGAACGTCCCATATTTTTGTTGCAAGTTTGACACATTACAACTTTACCATCTGTTGTGAAAGAGTTGTTGATCCCAGCCCATTGTATTTAGCAAGACTCGTCTGGTGTCATGGTGAACAAAATAAAATATCTTATGGTAGATTATTGTTAGACTTTCTCTTTTAACCGCTCATTTGGAGATATTACGAGATAATAATGTAAGTAATTGAACTTGTCTGTTGGAAGGGAGGGGGGTCCAAGACCAAAATTATTTATCTGTTTGCTAAATTCTTTAAAAAATGCATCAAAAGGTTCAATGGGAGGAGACAAGGACTGTACTTAGTGGAAAAACACTTGAAAGCCAGAGTTGGATTTTACCCTTTACAATAGATAATTGAAAAATTCCTTGAAGCTGATCCATGCAAGCCAAACCAAATCAAACAATGTTTAAAAACTCAACAAATTTGCAATAATTATTACTAAAAATATATTAAATAATCATAAAGTAGGTAGCTTTATGTAAAATCACTTGAAACATGTCGAAAAATGTAAAAATATATCAAATGAAAATCAAATAATATTTTACTTTCATTTTATATATTATATTAACCCTAATATCGTGGGCTTGCTGGAAAAAAACTCACTAAGTCATTTGTTCATGTTTTTAGATTTAGGTACCATTATAAAGGTAGATAATTGCTCTTCATTTTGGAACAACTCACTAAGTCATGTGTTGTCATTTGAACTAACAATTAAATAGTCGGGTGACCTGGCGGTCTAGTGGTTACGGTGTCAGACTTCTATGCTGGCGGCCGGGGTTCAATCCTCGGTCCAGGCAAAGATTTATCTGATTACCAAACCCTTCCTTCACCTCTGACAATACATCTTGTGAATGTAGGGAATGCCAGGCCTCCACCGTGGTTCGGATTCCACGTTAAACTGTAGGTCCTCCATTTCATCCCACAATCACCCTAACATTAAACATTAGCGTAAGTGCGTAAAACCCGAACGGGTAGTAAGACGCGGTGCTAATAATAATAATAATAATTAAATAGTCTGTTATTCTCACTAAGTCAACAGAAACATTACACTCTCAAGAAATTCTCACTAAGTCATGTCAACTGACTGAGTTTTCCTTAGTATTGTTTTGTTCAATAATTTAAAAGAATTATAAAAAACATCTTACTAACTACACAGTTGGTTAATTACTTTGGACAATGTCAAGAAATTGTTCTAGGGAAACGTGGCAGAAATCAAATAAATACTGAATGCACTGTGCAAAATCTTTATAAAAACAACTTCATATAAGCAAGAAAGAAAGTTATTCCAGAAATATACCATGCTTGGTATAGTTCCATTCCAGATTGCAAAATGAATGAGAGGGTCCCAGAACCAGGGATTCTAGATTCTGAAAATGAAGAAGATGCTTGGATAAGTTTAGCATTTAAACATGCACTTTGTAACCTCACTATTGTTTATGGATTTTCAATGTAATTTTTTTTAACTATTCAAATTTTAATTGTGAGTCAAATTAATTTTCTTTCCTATTTTTACATTTAAAATAGTAGGCATTATGTCGTGTACCATAACAGAGTGTTTTTTAAAGTGATTAATTAATAAAGTATTATTTATTTTCTAATTGAATGACTGTCAAAATACCTTTTTATTTTTGAAATTCAACAAACAGATTTTATGTATTGAACATGAGAAAAATTGTTTTCCTTTTGTTGGTTTTCTAATTGTACTCCAATTTTAATACCATCTATTTTACATTTGAATAAGTAAACATTAAAATGTATTTTTAAGTGGATAAAAAAATTTCAAATCGGCGATAAATCTTGAGTTATGATTCAAGACCTTTAAAAATAAATGCATTTCAATGATTATTAAAATAAATAGTTTAACCAGTAGCTATCATGATTCTAAAATAATGACTGTCCCTCAATCAACCTTCTATAACACATATTTTTAATCAGGAAAATCTCACTAAGTCAACCTTTAATAGTATATTTTCTTATCAGTGAAAACTCATTAAGTCAAGTGAAAGAAATTATTTAATTAAATTTAATCAACAAAATAAATTATGAAAAATTTTTTTGACACTTAATGTTTTATAGTATGTTCCTAATATTATGAAAAACAACGTAAAAGTATCATTCACTCATAAACTAAAAATCTCATTTATCACAAATTAAGAATTTTGACTTAATGAGTTTCTCCAGCAAGCCCACGATATGGTGATTCGTTGAGATTTCTATCTTATGAACATCTAAATGGCGAGGAATAGAATATGTATTTACATAGAAATCCTAGCTATAGTAATGACTTACAGAATTTTGCAGCTTTACACTATTCCTAAAGTAAAAATATTAAAAATTGTAATGGCTTATATATATATATATATATATATATATATATAATTGTGATATGTTCCTGAGATCTAGTGCAATACGAAACAAACGCGTTATTCAACTGCAACTGGAGCGTGCCTCTCCAAAATGTGTTCAACAGTAACGCTTTCTAATAAATCTATGATAAAATGGGTATTTTTAACACAATGGGGGAATTAACCCAAGTCCAAAGATACAAGAAAAAACTTTTAAATCAGTCCGAGAAGTGTATAATGTAAAAAAAAAAAACTTCTTCCATTGGTAGTTCAGGGGGTGGAGGGCCGCTACCCCCTAAAAAATCTCTTTCCAACCAAATACCCTCCCACATTAAAAAATTAAATCATACCAACGTGTTTGGCTCACACCGTTTTGAGAGTAGCTCCTGAATATACTATGTACTCTTATCAAATGATGAATGTGAATAGAGGCTATTTCTTTATTTTTAAGAATTTATCTAAACTCTAGAATCGTTGGTTCCCGAACTTGTTTAGTGGAGTACCACCCAAACAATTTCCGTATTTTGGAGTGCCACCAAGATCGTGATGAAAATTTAATATTTAGGTACATTATAATGGCGCCCAGGAATATAATGACACAACACTATTTATAGATTAACAGTTTTTAATTATCATTATTTAACATTTCTACTAAATCAATACGGATAATAGGGTACAGGTATCAAATAAATATTTTTAAAAAACACATATATCTACTCCTCCAACAACCGTTTAAATCTCTTTTCCTTTTGGTTTGACTTGGTCGTAATATATTTATGGTATTTGATGAGACATATTTTTACAACTCGAATTTGCTTGTTTTGTTTGGCTTCTCACGGCGTATTTGCTGGAATAATTGTACGTACCACGGTTTGGGAACCACTGCTCTAGATAATTGAACCGAATACTTAGCGAGTCCTCTTACTAAGCTAATTGTTTAATTCCCGTTGGGAGAGTAATATACATCATATTTTGATTAATTTACAGCCTCGAGGTAGAACGTATATGAATAACTTTCCAATTGATTTTAAAAATCTAGAGAATCATTATATTATATAATTGGTCACAATTTTTTTTTCAAACAACATAGCAATAAGCAATAGGAATAAAATAATTATGTTTTCATTAAACGCAGATCTAAAACTGTTTCAATTTACTGGAAAAATAAAGCATTTTTCTAAGTAGTGTATATTAGAAACTAGCAATCCCACACGGCGCTGCCCGTGATTCTTCAAAAATTTGTTAAAAATAGGCTAACCAAGAAGCTAATTATACATTTAAAAATCCGGCTTCGGGGTGCATTTGGACCCCTTTTCAACCACCTATGATAAAAATTTCAGAGCTCTGCCTACCGTAGAATTGGCTGGGCATCGCACACAAACAAACAAACAAACAAACAAACAGACACACAGGCAAACACTGCCTTTTATTATTATATATAGGAACAAAGCATATTCAATGTAGTCTTTATTCAAACATTTTGTGAGCCTAAAACTTCAGGTAAAGGCGGCCGACCTGTTTCTGCTTTGTTTATATTTCAGAATACAGAAAACCAATCAACACACGCCAGGGTAGGTAAGGTACAGTAGCCCCGTGGCCTCTTTGGTGCTGACTGACAGCTCACAGCTTACTTCTGACAGTCAACATTTAGGTATATACCTAAATTTTGACCGTCAGAACTGACAACTGCTAAACACATGTTTTTGCAAATCATATGATTCGGCGTAGGGATACATAATTTGGTCTGGTAGCTTTTCAAAGCTTTTATCTGTCAGCTGTGAGCTGTCAGTCAGCACCAAAGAAGCCATGGGGCTACTGTAATAGAATGGTGTGAGTATTTCCTCTCCTCCAGCAGGTACTCGGTTCGAGAAGGAAGATAAGACCTAAAAGTGAATTTGATCTTCTATTCTTCCGCGTAGTTTCACGAATTACTGTCCTGTTTCGCAGAATGTTGTCCCCCACCAAGCTCGTGGTCAAGGCTAGTCTGTCCTAAACTTCCATCCCTAAACTTGCGGATGGTTCCCGAAAGGTAGTCATGAATTTTTGCGGTCTGTATTGCATCGCCTGGAATGTTTGCAGTTATTGGTCCCGACCAACTATGCGACTTTAGGGAGGAACTATGCGAGGCTGTTTGTTGTGGTTAATATAGACCGTCGTGGACCGGCCGAAAACTATTCGTGCGGCGCCTTAGAGCCGCGTGCGGTTGTCTACTAAGGGGTCCGAAAATACTCCCGGAAAACCTTTCAGAAATATTGTTTGCTGGATCATGTGTGTTCTGTGAAATGTGTGTGGGGAAAGGGGTGTGGAGGGGGAAATGTGGGGATATGTTTCATCTAGTAAACTGTGCACTTTTGTTCTGGTTTGTGCTTTGTACTCTGTATGTATTCTTTGTTTACTTTTTTTTTCATCGCATCGGTCATCCATAGACCACATAACGCTGTTGATAACGGGGTAAGCGGCTTGGATCTACACATGGTGTTAAATGGGAGAGGGTGAGTAGGCCTTTGTTATAGTGTTATGTAGCACAGATATTATACTTGAATCTAAATGTTTAAAAAACTATATTATTGTTCATGTTTTCACCGTCAGTAACATCCTAATTAAAAACTTATTTATGTGACAAGTTACGTCAGATAAGTTGAAGGTGGGAGGCTTAATGTGTACTGGTGTTACATGAGGGAGAGGGGAAGATTAAAAACAAAAGGTAAGAAAAAAGCGTTACGTGGTTTATGATTGGACCCTAGCGCATTTTTAAATCATATTTTAAGTATTTAACATGCACTTTATAAATCGATTGATTATATCAGCACATTATTTATAAACTTAAATCTAGAACAGACACAACATTTAGGCCCCAAAATTTTACAAATGATATATTTTCGACCATGCCAGGAATAAAACCTGGGACGCTTATCTCAGTAAACAGACAAGCTACCGAATAAGCTAAGGCATTGGACCTGACTGTACAATTGTATATTTCATTTTACACTACGGCCCTGTATTACACGATACCTTATAGTGCGATTTGTCAACAAAAATATTCTTTATTTCAGTATAAATGGAGTGTACATTAAAGTCTTTATAACTTACAAGAAAAATGTATCAAAGTAAAATCAGACGGGAGGCAAAAATGAAAAAAAGAAATCTAAATTAAAAAAAGAATGTCGTTTAACAATATTAGTTGTTATTTGAATGCTCTTTATTGCTAAACAAACTGGAGCCTTGTAGGCGTTTACTTTTTTTAGTCAGTATTATTAGTCTTTCCTTGCTTTTTTTTATGTAATAGAAATGAAACCTGTGACAGAGCAAAAGAAAAGGGTACTTACCTTTCAAGTTGTCATTGTTATATTATGTTATACAATATCTGGTCCTAAAGGTTTCACAGGATGTTCGAAAACAAGGTGCTTAGGAACGTATTTGGACCAAAAAGGGATGAATATACTGGGAACTGGAGGAGGTTACATAATGATGGGTACCCTGTACTCACCAGGAGACATTGTTATGATGATCAAATATCGTAGATTACGGTGGGCAGGACATGCACCACGTATGGAAGAATCTTTAACCGTGCTCAACGCTTTGACTGGCAAACTCAATGGGAAGAGACCATTGGGAAGGCTTAGATGCAGATGGAAGGATAACATTAGGACGGACCTTAAATAAATTGGCTGTAATGAGGTGGACTGGATAGAGCTAGCTTAATATAGGGATAGGGTGTAATGATGTGGACTGGATATAATTATCTCAATATAGGGATAGGTGTAATAAGGTGGATTGGATATAACTAGCTTATTATATGGATAGGGTGTAATGAAGTGGACCGGATAGAACTAGTTTAATATAGGGATAGGGTGTAATTGGGTGGTCTGG
This sequence comes from Timema douglasi, assembly GCA_901482245.1. NCBI lineage: Eukaryota > Metazoa > Arthropoda > Insecta > Phasmatodea > Timematidae > Timema > Timema douglasi. The sequence continues at coordinate 5,604 of CABEEJ010005547.1, read as the reverse complement.
ATATAATTATCTCAATATAGGGATAGAGTGTAATGGGGTGGTCTGGATAGAACTAGTTCAAGATAGGGATAGAGTGTAACGAGGTGGACTGGATATAACTAGTTCAAGATAGGGATGGAGTGTAATAGGGTGGATTGGATATAACTAGCTTAAGATATGGATAAGGTGTAATGAGGTGGTCTGGATAGAACTAGTTCAAGATAGGGATAGAGTGTAATGGGGTGGACTGGATATAATTATCCTAAGATAGGGATAGAGTGTAATGGGGTGATCTGGATAGAACTAGTTCAAGATAGGGTGTAGTGAGGTGGACTGGATAGAACTAGCTTAAGATAGAGACAGGGTGTAGTGATGTGGACTGGATGGAACTAGCTAAAGATAGGGATAGTTGGTTCACTCTTGTAAGCATGGCAATGAGCTTTCGAGTTCCTAGTGCCTTAGAGTAATTACAATAAGCTTTCGAGTTCCTAATGCCACAGAGAAGTACAATATTTTTTTACATTTCCTGATGTCATAGAGGTAGAAATTCTAATTTTAATATAGCAATTTTATTCTTATCTTAAAAGTGAGCTAGGGCTAAGCAGGACGTTGAAAAGTTTAAGCCTTTCCTTCAGTCAGTGATACAATAGTATACGATATATTTTTATAATTGTATGGTTAGTAAAATAAATTTGAAATATAATACTTATAAAACACATTTATGGAAAACTTTTTTTTTCTTCAATCATCGCGTCTTCCTATCTGCTCAGTTTACACGCACATATGCTAATTACTTTAATGGGGTAAGGATGAGGAAGAAAGCCTTTTAGAGGTAGTCCACCTGAATTTACACAGAAGGAGATTGGGAAAACATTTAAGAAAAACCTCCCTAAGTATAACCGACCGAGATTCGAACCCCGATCTCCCTGTCTTCGGCAGATATTATTTTGTTAATAATGTTTTTTTAATTCAAAGTTTCACAGCATAAAATCTATATATATTGGAGCAGGATGATTATGTTCAGGGTCTGCGTTGCGGTGGGGATGATTGTCTGGAACCATCTTCGATAGATGTTGATGAGAAGAGAGTCTGGAGGCTGAACGCCGTGGTTGTGTTTTGTTCAATGGTCAGTATTTCCATTTTTAAAAAATAGCTATTTTCGTTTGTGTAAACTGCTCGATGAAGGTAGCGAGTACATAGTTTAAATATTATTAAGAGTTCTGTATTACGACATGTGCATTCCCTTTGTCAGTGAACTTGAGACCTCAAACCTGCGATGTCCTCTGCCTCCTCCTTCAGCTCCCAGGATTTTCTTATTTTCTTCAAGTCTTCTAATATTTGAATCCTCCTAAGCTCCTCTTTACCTCAACCTTTCCTTCGATGACGTCGTGCAGAAAACGATCTTTGTAAGATCAATTCAATGCACTTGATATTTTTCCAGAATCGGGTGACCTGGCAGACTAGAGGCAAGGTGTCGGACTTCCGTGTTGGTGGTTCGGGGCTCAATCCTCGGTCCCGGCACATATTTATCTGATCACCAAACCCTTCCTTCGCCTCTGACAAGACTGTATTAATCACAACTTGTTAATGTGTGGAATGACAGGCCTCCACCGTGGTTCGGATCCCACGTTAAACTGTATGGTCCTCCATTTCATCTCACAATCACCCTACCATTACACGTTAGCGTAAGTGCGTATAGCCCGAACGGGTAGTAAGACGCGGTGCTTATAATAATAATAGTAAACTATATGAATTAAATCATCAATAATGCACGTGGCTGTGCTGTCCACCGGCCTCAACGCAGTGTTGCCAAACTTCAGTATTCCGGCCTGTAACTAAAGACGGCCGTGGTTATAGGCGTACATATGTAGTAATTACTCTAGTGTGTTAGAGCGTATTAAGGTTGGTTTTAGAATAAGTGTACACACATTTTTGTTGATGGAAAGTGGGGAAACAATAAGAGGAAACCTTTCATTCGACTGATATTCGAACCACGATCTCCCCGTCATCTGAAATCTAGTACTAGATCATTCGACAACTCAAACGACAAGCTAAGGTGTTTTTTCCCTACTTTTAGGCCAGCCTGCATAGCCTAAAGATAAGGTTTTGTTTCTTTTAGTGACACACAGAGGTTTATTGGAGTCTGAATCACGCATAATGAAAAAGACTTCATGGAACAAAACAAAAATGCAATAATAACGTCAAGACCAACTTTTATCCCTCTTTTTCCCTATCCCGAGTTTTGTGACTACGTGAGACATGTTAAATTACCTAATTGCTTCTGTGCTCGAACCCACGCATAAACTGTACATAAAGTTTTTGTACAAAAGAACCGTCAAAGGGTTATTAAAATAGACCACAAAGAACTTTTGAAAGGTAGTGACGTTTATTTGTCTGTATTTTTCTATTTAGTAAAATAAAACAAGTGAATATCTATTCCGACTGGACAAGGCAGGTAGTTCCGGATTTGGCATCGATAAAGTGGCATAAAAATGTATTGATTCATTTATTATATTTACACACCGGTATCGAAAGAATATTATTACAATAAATCATCCATGTATTGAAATAAAAGTATCGATACCGTAACATGTACCGAAATAAAAGTACCGATACCGTAACATTCACCAAAAGAAAAGTATCGATACCGTAACATTTACCAAAAGAAAAGTATCGATACCGTAATATGTACCGAAAGGAAAGTACCAATACCGTAACATTTACCCAAAAGAAAAGTATCGAAAACATAGCATGTGCCGAAAGGAAAGTACTAATACCGTAACATTTACCCAAAAGAAAAGTATCGAAAACATAGCATGTGCCGAAAGGAAAGTACTAATACCGTAACATTTACCCCAAAGAAAAGTATCGAAAACATAGCATGTGCCGAAAGGAAAGTACCAATACCGTAACATTTACCCAAAAGAAAAGTATCGAAAACATAGCATGTGCCGAAAGGAAAGTACTAATACCGTAACATTTACCAAAAGAAAAGTATCGAAAACATAACATGTGCCGAAAGGAAAGTACCAATACCGTAACATTTACCAAATTAAAAGTATCGAAAATGTAACATGTACCGAAAGAAAAGTATCGCTACAGTACATGTATCGAGTGTCAATAACGGTAATTATCAGTAACGAAAGAATTAGCAAAACATTTCAAAACAAAAATTATGCTTTAAGCGTTTTTTATGAACGAAAGTTGTTTTTTATTTACATCCTTAGAATTTTGGTAGAATTGTTTACTCTTATAATAATTCACTAAAACTAATGTTGAAACAATAATAATGTTATAAATTAGGTCCTGGTTATGGATCCAACTTCTTTTCAAACGAAGAAGCAGGAACGTTTATCAGACTTTCAGAGTGTGGGTTTAAAAATAGTATATAACTAAAACAATTATACAAAATTATAACCAAATAATTTATTATTTCGGTACCAGGGTTTAAGTAGACTTATGAATAGGTCTCGAGTAAAATGTATTGATATCGTAGGGAAAATATCAATATTCTTTTTTTTCTATATCCCCATCTAGGTCGTACTTGACTTTGTTCACAGAGGCCTGTGATCGATTTTTGTTGTTTGCACCGCTGTTTACAACCCGTCCGGGATGACCGCATTTAATTAAACTAATGGGCTAGAGATGGGGAAGGTATGATTTTAGACAAAATTTACAGTTTTTTTTTTTTTTTTTGCGTGAAGGGATTGCAGGAAATCATTTAGGAATAAAACGCCTTTATTTTAATACACCCAGTCGAGGTTTGAACTCAAGAGATTCCCGACCCCAACCAGCCAGAGCTTGACGTTTAACCAGCGTTATTACCTATGTCAAGGATAGGAAATGCGGTTTTCACGGGCAAATTTTAGGGGATTTTAGGCGCCCGTATTATATTTTGCAATTTTGTACATTTTTTGTTAAATGGTTTTGTTTGATAAATAACAGGATAGTTATCGAGTATTATTTGAAATTAAACATATTTGTTATATAGTCCTCATTAGTCCTCAATTTATTAATTCATTAATATCTTCATAAATAAGTTTTTAACAATAAGCCCACTTTGTAACATGCCTCAAATTTTGAGGTTCAAATATTAAATCTTAAAAATATATATATTATGTTTTGTTTATTACATTTAAAATATGTATATTCTCAATTTGTCACTAATAAATACATAAATGGTAAAAATTTAAATATAAAAATCGAAATTTTTCTTGGCGTCCTCTGAGTAAAATATATTTTGGGAAATAGTTCTTAATGCGGTTTATTTTGGTGGAATACTAATTTTAGATTCAATCTGAAGCATATTATCATCTTTTATTTTTAAGAAACTAAGCTTTATTTCAGTTCAAATAAACCAATAAAGGACAGAATAGGAATATGCGAAACAAAATAAATAGTTAAATGTAATGCAAGATAGGTTAGTAATTTGTTTTTGCCAATCACAATTTTCAAAGTGATTTTGACAAAGAAAAAATCATATTTCATAGAATATGCACAATTATAATCTCTTGCCCGAAAGCAGTTTTTCCAGTAAAAGCCAATTTTTTTATTGGTAATTACTAATTAAATATAAGAAAAGAATCTTGAACAAAATACAATGAAAAAAGTTGCTAACAATAGAAAAAAATAGTTTTTTCATATAAAAAATAGTTTTTTCATATAAAAAATGTACATAAGTAAAAAGAGGAGAACGCGAGGTCTACTGATCACAGAACTATTAGTTAAGGAGATAGAAGAGGTATCTTATTTGTAAGCATGTAGGAATCAAAGATTTTAAATTTTGAATCTAATATGAATCATAGCCTCCAACGTTAATCAATTCCGAATCGAGTTTTATGATTTACAAAGTTTTAGAGTCTGATCCGAAATTAAAGCTTTACCACCACGCTATTTAAAAAATAAATACAAATCGAATATTAGACTAAATTATGTTTCTAGGCAAGCCCCCCATTAACCTCAAACAATCAAAACCAGGAAAAACGAAAATTAAACCTTTTCCGTTAAAATAAAATGTAAATATTGGCCACGTGACTTTTATAAAATGTTATGATGAAGAAATGTATTATATTTTAATAACGGATTGAGGTTAGGTTATATAAAATATATTACTTGCAAGAAAATATGATTTTCAAATCTAATTCCATAAAATCAGAAAAAAAAAAAAATTTGAATTGGAAATTTCGAATTAGATTCGTATGTTTCAACGGTTAAGATTCGGAACTTGGAATCGAATCCGATTATATTAATTATCTACTGACTAATTCAAAATTACAAAGCTTAGCACAAGTTTAATGATTTTAAATAATTATTTTTCAAACTAAGGGTTTTAAAAATAGCCGTCGCTGAATCTATATCAACTCTATTAATTGAAAGCACGCATTGACGGAAAAATAGTCTCAGAACCAATTGCAAAGGAACTATACCACTTAAGATTAGCAGTAATTTTCGAGTTTCATAGTAAGATTCGAAACCCTCCAGCCACAAAGTTAAGACTCGCATATTTTCGCCAAAATTCTTTTACTCACACTGTACCATAATTACAGCGTAATTTCTGTATCGCGGCACGCCTGATCACGTGACCTCTCGGTGTGACGTCAGGCTAGGGAGCCAGATGTCGGGGGA
>CABEEJ010005546.1:34565-48891 GCA_901482245.1 Timema douglasi | reverse complement strand
CTGTCACGTTTGATAGATATTATCAATACATATAAAATAACCATAATAATGTAAAACTAGCAAACCTGCACGAAAATTTCTCAATTTTAAATTCAAAATATAAAAAATATTATTTTCTTTAGTAAAGACTTTGTCTAAACTAAAGAAAATATTTTTTTATTAATTGAATAAAACACCAAATACGTAAATTTTAGCTTTATAAAATCTTGGTTTAAGAATGTAAAATTTACAACACATACGTGAGGAATTCATATTTCCAGAGTGTTTGACAAAAGTTCAATCTTGACAACACTATTTGTTACAATTCCACCTGATGGCAGAATCTTCTGTTCACCGCCTTCTTTTTCCTCGATATAGATCTGGACAATGTTAAAAGACCGAGAACGACTCAAAGCCACAGCTGTTCCAGTGATGAAGGATAGTACTAGTTCAAGATAAGGATAGGCTTTAATGAGGTGGACTGGATAGAGCTGGCTCAAGATAGAGGTGGGATGTAATGAGGTGTACTGGATAGAGCTGGTTCAAGATAGAAGTATACTGTAATGAGGTGGACTTGATAGAGCTGGTTCAAGATAGAGGTAGGATGTAATGAATTGGACTGGTTAGAACTAGCTCAAGATAAGGATAGGCTGTAATTAGGTGGACTGGATAGATCTGGCTCAAAATAGGGATAGGCTGTAATTAAGTGGACTGGATAGAACTAGCTCAAGATAGATGGTAGGCTGTAATGAAGTGGACTGGATAGAGCTGGCTCAAGATAAGGATAGGCTGTAATGAGGTGGACTGGATAGAGCTGGCTCAAGATTGAGGTAGGATGTAATGAGGTGGAGTGGATAGAGCTGGCTCAAGATTGAGGTAGGATGTAATGAGGTGGACTGGATAGTACTAGCTCAAGATAAAGATAGGCTGTAATGAGGTGGACTGGATAGAGCTGGCTCAAGATTGAGGTAGGATGTAATGAGGTGGACTGGTTAGAGCTGGCTCAAGATAGAGGTAGGCTGTAATGATGTGGACTGGATAGAGCTGGCTCAAGATTGAGGTAGGATGTAATGAGGTGGACTGGTTAGAGCTGGCTCAAGATTGAGGTAGGATGTAATGAGGTGGACTGGATAGAGCTGGCTCAAGATAGAGATAGGATATAATGAGGTGGACTGGATAGAGCTAGCTCAAGATAGAGGTAGGTTGTGATGGGGTGGACTGTATAGAACTAGCTTCAAGATAGAGGAAGGTTGTGATGAGGTGGACTGGATAGAACTAGCTCAAGAATGAGGTAGGCTGTGATGAGGTGGACTGGATAGAGCTAGCTCAAGATAAGGATAGGCTGTAATGAAGTGGACTGGATATACCTGGCTCAAAATAAAGTTGGGATGTAATATGGTGGACTGGATAGAACTATCTCAAGATAAAGATAGGCTGTAATTAGGTGGACTGGATAGATCTGGCTCAAGATAAGGATAGGCTGTAATGAGGTGGACTGGATAGATCTGGCTCAAGATAAGGATAGGCTGTAATGAGGTGGACTGGATAGAACTAGCTCAAGATAGAGGTAGGTTTTCAAGATAGAGGAAGGTTGTGATGAGGTGGACTGGATAGAACTAGCTCAAGAATGAGGTAGGCTGTGATGAGGTGGACTGGATAGATCTGGTTCAAGATAAGGATAGGCTGTAATGAGGTGGACTGGATAGAGCTGACTCAAAATAGAGGTAGTATGTAATGAGGTGGACTGGATAGAGCTGGCTCAAGATAGAGGTAGGCTGTAATGAAGTGGACTGGATATACCTGGCTCAAAATAGAGGTGGGATGTAATGTGGTGTGGACTGGATAGAACTAGCTCAAGATAAAGATAGGCTGCAATTAGGTGGACTGGATAGATCTGGCTCAAGATAAGGATAGGCTGTAATTGAGGTGGACTGGATAGAACTAGCTCAAGATAGAGGTAGGTTGTGATGGGGTGGACTGGATAGAACTAGCTCAAGATAGAGGAAGGCTGTGATGAGGTGGACTGGATAGAACTAGCTCAAGATAGAGGTAGGCTGTGATGAGGTGGACTGGATAGACCTGGTTCCAGATAGAGGTAGGATTCAATTAGGTGGACTGTATGGAACTAGCTACCCGCCCAAAATTAATTTAGTGGGAGATGATAGCGTTGTCTTTTAAGTATATTTTTATTTCGTAAAGATCTAATTATTCTAACCAAAAATTACTCAATAGTCACTTTATTGGGCATAATTCATGCTTTACGAAAAATGTATGTACACATTTTTCTGTAAAATCAATTGAAACATCTGAAAGGTCGTTTTTGAAACTTTACCAAAATTTTAATTCAAGAATCATTTGAATCAAGAAAGGCTGCAGCTATTAGCTATGTTGTCTGTTGAGCTAGTGCCCGTAGCTTGTCCTTTGAGGAAATGAAGACAATTTCACTGAGATCAATGTTTGTTTAGCCTCTCTAAGTGTTTATATTAATAATTGATTAGAGATATGTTTATAATACTAATTAATTTTGTTATATTTAATTCAGATTAAGTTTCTATAAATTATTGTTAATTTTTTCAGCAACAATTTTATCAACTTTTATTGCTGTATAGTAATACCCTTAAGGTAGTTTTTCCTAAAAGGGTTCACAATCTTTTCTCGGCAAGCAAATGTGGGTGCACTTCCTCTAAATTCAACCTACCTACTTTATATTATTACGTATTATAAAAGAAATACAATAATAAATGTCAAAATGTTTTTTTATAATTTATAATTTACATAAGATTTAGTGAAGGTGGGGTCTTTTCTTTATTGGGAAGACCCACCATGGATCCATTACTAAATAGATACGCGTTTGTACATGTTAAAAGCTAATATTGATAAAGCTAGTTTTACAAAAAAAAAATTGTTAGTGCATCTCTAAGATTATATTAAATAATAATGATAACATTAATAATTAGTATTTGGCATCTGTAACACAAGAATGAAAATTAAAAAACACAATTTCTTATTTATAATGTATACGTATATCTCTTCCCCTTGTCCCCCTTACTTTTAGGGCTCTAACAATTTTCAAGGGTGGTCCATACCTCTAACCCCCAATTTTATATGTACATGAACGAAAGGTTTTAAAAATAAAAATACTTCTATGTCAATTAATAAGATAATTCTATTACCATTATTATTTTTACTGTTATTATCTTTCGGTTTGTTATATTTTTCATCAAAAATGACGTATGAATATTTTAAATAAACTAATGTAACCATTGTGACTTCCAGTCACTGTCCTCACTCCTGATAGCTTGGGTTAAGTCAGACGCTGACGAAATGATCTACATTCCACGGTGTGTGTTTGTCGATAGTTTTGTATCAAATGTTACTCATTGTGAGTGAACTGAGAAGGAGGGGAGGGTTGATGGGGCGGGGTATTACCACATATTTCTCCTCCACTCCTATCCCCCTTGAAATGTTCTTTCCACCTGTTTGTTAAACTTCTCTCTGATATACCTGAGTTTGAAGCTGAAAGATGGTTTGCATCAAACTTCAGAAAGATTCTATAACAATCTATGATTATTTATAAATACTTAAGACACACCCCAAATAGCTTTTAGTGGCATTCCATTTTCAAATATTTTCCATTTGCTTGGAGTCAATCCCCTAAAAACTCCTCAAAAATATTATTTTACAAACTACCTCACCCAACACTAATAAGTTTCGCAGACACTCTTGGTAGTTATCACAATAGTATTTTTTTGTTCATTGTGACTTACTACTCGTTTGAGTTATACACATACATCAATTTACCCTAATGAACTTAGAATGAGTATGGTGACATTTTATATTAAATGTACTTACATTTGCGTAGATTGAGAATGGGGAACCATTTTAGGGAAAAATACCCTTATACGCAGATAGACCTAAATTATAAACTTGAAGAAATTAACTGTAGATAATAATATATGACACTTTTAAACAAATCTATAAATATTAAAAGCATACAATTACAAAAACATTATTTATTTATTGCCATCTCTTGTCTTAGATTTAAGTTACTTTAATCTTTCCTTAGAGTAAGTGATAGTTTTATGTGTGCAAATAATAGGGCGTCGTTAAAGTAGCTACTGGTGTCAATTGTCATAATAATAGTATTTAAATACAGGATTGATTGACAAAAAGACTATACCAGGGTTATTAATGTATAAATATATAAACGTGTATCTAAAACATTGCATCAAACTTTGGCAAGATACTCCTTGGGTGAAATTAGAATAAGGCCCAGTTTCATAGTCAAGTTTAGTACGCCTCAAGTGCGGCGCTACACTAAATACAAGACGACACCTACCTCAACCAGAATGGAATGGGCCAGTTTCCTATGCGAGAACGGCCCATTCCATTCGAGTTGAGGTAGGTGTCGTCTTGTATTTAGTGTAGCGCCGCACTTGAGGCGTACTAAATTTGACTATGAAACTGGCCCTAATTCTCATAAGCAACCTAAGATACATCTTAAATATTAAGGATGGTATACACCCCTAAAGATAGAGCTAAAAATGACCTGTGTAAAATAATATTAAAACTGCTTATGGTATTACAACGAATCTTTGTGTACTACCTATTGAAACCTTGATCATTAATAAACTAAATGTGTTGTTACCGTTACCCACCTCCATCATGTAAAAAGTGGAGGGGGGGATGCAGAAATTTTTTCTTGAATAAAATATGTTATATTAAGTATTACCAATTTTGACTTAAGATTACAAAACAGGGAATAAAAATTAACCAAAAAGGTGTCTTGGAGATACTGTCTAGCTTTCCCCGTTTCTGAGATAATCACACAAGTTTGAGATCAGAGCCAAGTGCAAATGCCTGCCAGGTAGGCAGCAAGAATCGCGGTTTTACTTCGCACTGCAGTCGTTTAACCATTTTTACTGGCACGTGTGACTATCTATCACGTAAATTTGGTAAACAAGGCTGGTTTGTGTTTTATGATGGAGAAACTCAGATACTTTTCTTTCTTCATAAGCTCCGATGTGTTGCTAGTGAGTTATGCTTACACAGTTCACACTTGGGTGGTATTTTATTCATTACGCTCACTGGAATATTGAAAGCTAAATTAAGAAATACAAATTGTAGTTATTGCATGTTTTAGTTCCTAGCTTCAAAAGCATATTCATAGCAAGTGTTCAAAATGGTGGCCCCTAACGTTATTGCAATAATTGAGGCGACGTATCAATGACTGGCGTTACCTTTCGAAAACACGTGGAGTTTCTTGAAGCTTATCACATGCAGCATATATCCTGGCTAACAGGTCTTCCTCGGATTCAACGGCTGTCTCGTACACCAAAGCTTTGACAAAGCCCCACAGAAAGAAGTCTAACGGATTTAGTTCAGGAGAACGTGGTGGTCACACAACAGGCCCACCTCTTCCTATCCATCGAGCAGGAAATGCAGTGTTGAGGTAGTCATGCACAGCTCTTGTGAAAGGAGGTGGGGCACCGTCGTGTTGTATCCACATGCGTTGCCTAACGGAGAACGGTACATTCTCGAGGAACTGTGGCAATGTAAATTTCAGAAATTGGCAGTAGATGTGGCCAGTCAAACGTCGTTGCATCAGGTAAGGGCTAATTAGATGGTTACCCACAATGCCCGCCCAGATGTTGACAGAAAATCTATGCTGGTTGCCCATGTTGATAGTTGTATAAGGGTTTCCGTCATTCCAAATGTGACTATTTGAACTATTAAAATAGCCGTCTCTGTTGAATGTTGCCTCATCGGGAAACAAGACTATAGTGGAGAAATCAGGAACCACTCCGCACTGCTGCAGAAACCAGTCGGAGAAATCCTGTCGAGGAACATAATCTGCTGGCCCCAATGCCTGCACCTTTCACATGTGGCACGGATGCAGCATCTGATCATGCATGACACGCCATACTGAGGAATGGGACACATTCGTTCGATGCGCTATGGCACGTGTGCTTGTTGACGCGTTATCATCCACATAATTCAGTACCTCTTCTTCGACAATTGGAGTGCGAACATTCCTCGGGTGACCAGATCCCCCTCGTAGCTGAAATAGACTTGTTTCACGAAGTCGCTGAGTGATATCGGTGAAGGTCCGGTCATAAGGTTGACGTCGCGCAGGATATCTATCGTGGTACAACCGTGCAGCTGCTCTTGCGTTTCCTCTAGCTTCACCGTACAGCATGACCATGTCTGTCCTTTCTGCGTTTGTGTACTTTGCCATTTGACTAGTAATACGCACAACATCCAGTGTCGTGTGGACTGATGCAGTCTTCTCGTGGAGGGAGGTGAAGATAGTGATAATAAGAGTGGGGGGAGGGGAAGGATGGGAGTGAAGCAACACAGAAAGACTGGCTTCCTACCTGGCAGGAATTAACATTTGTCTTTGAAATCAAACATACATGATTATCTCGAAAACGGGAAAAGCTAGACAGTTTCTCCAGGACACATTTTTTGTTATATTTTATACCTTGTTTTGTAATCTTAAGTCAAAATTGGTAATACTTTCTCTGACATATTTTATTTTAGAAAAAAAGTGTTACGTGATGGGGGTGGGTAACGGTAACAACACATTTAGTTTATTAATGATCGAGGTTTCAATAAGTAGTACACAAAGATTCGTTGTAATACCCTAAGCAGTTTTCATAATATTTCACACAACAGTCGTTTTTAGCTCTATCTTTAGGGGTGTATACTGCCCTTAATATTTAAGATAGACCCTAGGTGACTTATGAGAATTATTATAATTTCACCCAAGGAGTATCATGCCAAAGTTTGATGCAATGTTTTAGATACACGTTGTATATATATTTATCTCTGTATATAGAACAAGCACCTTATACACAGATATATTCTGTAATGTTTATAAAATCCATGTTTAAATTTTAAAGTAATAAGACAATAAGTAGAACGATTATATGTTTTATATTAATACTAGTGGACCCGACAGACGTTGTCCTGCCCGAATGTTGGCTCTTCGTTTGGGTGCCATAATTAATTTCGATAATAAAACTAATACTATGTGATCATCCCAATTACAAATTCACAATGAACTCCAATTAGTGAGGTACACAAATATTACAAATTCAGGGTTTGTAAAGACAACACCCAAAATAAAACATCTTTTCTTTCCTCAAAATCAACTATATTGAGACAATAGTACATTAAAATACTCTGTTTCACAGTAATGGCAATGCTTTCCCATTCCGTCTGTCTGTTTCTGAAACTAATAAATTTTACTTAGAATTGGAACTGCTAGACACTTATACATACATGGTATACATTATTAAAAATAATTATATATGGAATAGTGATCCCTACAATTTTTGGAATTTTGCCCACAACTCCACAAATATCAGCTGTATCGAAAAAAATTGCGAAACTTGCTTACAAATTTGTATGCCGGGTACAGCTAATTTTATTTTATTGGCGTACCTTCAAATATGACAAATGTCTAATTACTTTTTAATTGTTTCTAATTTCATAGTGCAAAACATATACTGTTTTGGGCGTAGAACCTTTACGGGCTTAGGTATAACAACTTACATATATACGTACCATCGATATAGTAAGTACTTGCTGTACGAAGTACATACTATTTCGATGATACGTACAGTCAGCTGCATTGAAACCTCACCCCCTCTTATACCTAAGGTTGTAATGTTATAAAAAAAACAGTCCGACAAAATCAATAAAGCCTGTTTTGTTTTTATCTTAATACGAGTTGATGAACAGTGTTTTTCGTTAATCCCTGAGGTGTATAAATGAACAAATTTGATGGTTTGACAATGCGAGAACACGCAACATATAATTGACCATGAGAGAAGCACTGATTTTCTAGATCCAACTCACAAATGGACATTGTTTGGCCTTGTGACTTATTATTAGTCATTACGAATGCCAAGCGAATTGGAAATTGCAAGCGTCTGAATGGAATGGGCGAGTCTGAAGTGTTCATTGGGATCCGTGGCAGGAGATCAACCCCACCTTGAAACGTTCCGTTCAAAATGGTAGCTTCCAGAACATTAGCCATAATATTTTTATGAACAATCGCGTGCCATTGCATAGCTTAGGTGCATTTAAATTCCGAAGCAAAATGATTGGTGAACCAATTTTTAATCGCAAGCTATGTGGTGGCATTCCCGGCAAATCCAGTGAATTCAAAAATTCAACAGGATAATTGACTGCATCGTCAGGATCGACAACAGTGTCGATCGATTTAAACGACATCTCATTGCCAGGCAATGACTGTTGTATTTTTGAAATTAATAGCGTCAACATCGATCATTTTTGCAGCTTAAATAGCTCGTTCACGTAGCCACGCATGATTAATGTAATTAGCGCGCAAATCTGGGAATATGCTTTCAATCAAAGCATCTTTCGTGGCTACCATCTTGCAAAAATTTTCTGGCTATTTTATGCATTGTGTATTTCCATGCAAAAGAATTTTTCCTTTGCCAATGTTGAGAAATTGTTCGTAGAATGACAGTGCCAATGGATCGTTTTTCAGGGGAACACGTATATTTATGTTAAGGCGTAATGTATTGACATTTCACCATAGGTATGATTGTTTCAAACATGCCTTAACTTCGTCCGCATATGTAGCGCGTGAAATGACCGGCAATGTCTGTCTAAAATCACCGGACAGCAGTAGTAAAGCGCCACCGAAAATTCTGGTATTATCGTTGAGATATTTCAATGTTCTATCGAAAGCTTCAAGTGAATGCTTGTGGGCCATAGTGCATTCATCCCAGATAATTTTGCATTTTTGCAAAACTTTTGCCAATATCCTCAATTATTAACGACTCGTTATATATTTCCGGTGAAAAATCGATATTGGGATCTTGATCAGCAGTCCGAATGCGATGCATAATGTCGTCGCTCATGGAATCTTTATATTTATCCCAGAGAATAGAAGCTTGCGATGGAAAACATGTGCCAATAATATTGCGAATAATTGGCGAATTTGATAAGGAGAGGATACTCAGTACTGCATCTGCAAGTGTGAGATCCCAATGGTTGTTATCTTCCAGCAAATGCAATTCGCGACACGCATCGTGGTACGTGTAGTACAAAATACCATTGACTTTTCGCAAGTATTGGAAGGACGTAGGTCCAGGAACGTTAAACAACAACAAACGCAAGAAGAAGCATTCGCGTGGCTTTGGATGTATTTCCCATAAATAAAGGCCTCGCTTTCGTGGGTCACACTTTTTTGAATGTTTGTTACACGTGAAAAATCACATCAATACACATTAATGGCACATCAGTATACATTAATGTATTTGCGAATCGACCGAAAATACCTGGTTTGTTGCATAGTTCGAAAAACTCAGTTATTGTGGTTTTTGGGGCAGTTAATGCTCGTTGTAGAGCAGTCTCTTCTGTGTAAATAAACACGCTGTCCATTTTCAAGGTGCACGGCCAAATGTATAACAGCAGGGTCTTTTTCGTGTATGGGAAAACTCAAAATGCGCCAAACTGCTTCATTGCTGCTAATGTATCGGCCCATTTAATAACTTGTTATTTCGTCGTTATTATTTACATTTTGAACATCAAATATAGCCATTTCGCTGCCCTTATGAACGTATTTGCAAATGTATTTTATGGACTTCACCGAACTGCAGAACTTAACGTAAATGTGAGCTTTGTAGATTTTGCACAGCAATGGTGAATACGATACAACCCAGCAATTGTCAATGTCAACTGTTCCACCGTTTGAAATGCGCAATTTATATGATTGTCCACCATTATCTGTGTCTCTACGACGATACAATGGATAACCATCGATATTAGTGACAGTATCGTTTATACACGCGTTTGAGAAACGTTTCTTAAAGTTTCCATTGTCCATGCATGGCGCCGTAATGTTTAGAGCACCGCATGGACCATGGATCATGTTAGCGGCAACAATGTCAAACAACTCTTTATCGATATTCCTATCTGGAATTTCTGCTGAAATAATTTTATCAATTTCTTCTGACCATACTTTGTCGACGAACCAAATCAAAATATGTGAATGTGGCAAACCTCATTTTTGTCATTCAACAGAATACAGCCAGCAACGTGTTTCGCCGAATACAAAGTAATGTGTAGTCAAGTTCATCAACGATTTTAATTTTTGTTTGAAGACACGTGCAGTGATATCATGGCGATGCATTGCTGTTTGACCTGGCAATAACAAAATTTTAATTTTATCCCAGTTAGGATTGCACGTAAATGTAATGTACAAATCTGGTCGGCCGTACGCGTTCACGAAAGTCATAGCGTCTTGAATGTATTCTTGCATATGACGCGGACTACCAATAAATGATGATGGAAGAATATATTTGGTGCCGATGTCATAGATATTAGTGGTTCCATCTACGTTACCGACGTTACCGACAATAGCATCACGCAAATGAATGTACTCCTCAGAACGCAGCTTCTCTTGACTATACTTGATGTACCGTAATCGCTCGCTTTCAATTTTCGCATACATATCAACGATGTATTGATGAAACAGCTGGTGACATCGGAGAATGTTGTTGTCTTCATTGGTACGAATCATCAACCGATATGCGTAAAAGTTCATCACGCTCACTTTCGTGTTGGTTTCTGCACCTATAAAGTAAAAATATAAATAAGACAAAAAGAAATTAATCTTACAGAAAAAGAAAAAGTAAATAATATGTAGATTGTACCTGTCAATGGATTTATTTGTTTGATGTTAAAATTATATCCATCTTCTCCTTCCCGAAATATCAACGGATATTGCAAAGCGTCGTAAGAACGATGATTGTCTTGAATTGTGTGAACCGTGTTATCTCTGTCTTTGATCCGTATATCTCGTCGTTCATATGCGTTGCCAACCATAACAACTGCAACTTCATTAACGGTTGGTGAATTGTATCGGCCCGCATGCTCTCCAAATGGTACTTTGTCTGCTTTTATGACGATCATGTAATTGTCATTTTGCAGTCTGTTTGAAACGATATAAAACAACTGGACCAACTGGTTGTGATTTCGCAAAAACGGTTCCAAAGTCGCCACAATTTCTCGCTCCTCCATCTTCTCGATGTGGTTGTACTGGCAGCGTGCGTTTATTTTGTTGCTCCTCATCGCGCATGAAGTAGATTTGCAAGAATTCTGGATCGGCATCAGGCATTGAGATTAAAGAACCTATTTGATTGTATACGTGGCCCTGAATCTTAAACGTTGATTCAAAATTGCGACCATCCTCATTTTGAACGATTTTTGTTGCTCCAAATGATGTCATTTGGAAGGAAGAATTGAATTTGCGAATTTTACGCAAAAACAATTTTGATTGAGGTGTGGCTCCAGCCAATAGTGTTTTCAATGGTTCTGGCGGCGAATTTAATGGTGGAAGTACAACTTTTCCAGACGCGCAGCAGAAACCGGCCGATTCACCTTTGTATTTGAATGCATGGCAGCGTTGGTATTCTTTGTCCTTAGCGCCGATGACAATTTGTAAATGTGACGATTAGTCGATGTCCGACTCATATTCGAACGCAAGACGGAGAAGTGATGCGCGTGTCAATGCACGATGTACTTGCAGGTGCTGTTGTTCATGTTCTCTGTGTGCGTCAGTGGCTCGTTGACGCGCCTGTCTTTGTCTCAATGCATTAGCTTAAAGGCGTTCGTTGCGTTGCTGTTGAATTTCATTTGCACGTGTGTTTGCAACGTGGACTCTTAAATTTGCATTGTCCGTCAATTGATCTTCTACCGTTCGATTTAACCGACAGGTGTGGACTATTTGTGAATTCTGTGGACCTATACCAATATTTCCTTCTCGTCCACGAAGGCGTGGCATTGTTCTTTAATAAACACACAACACCTAAATATAAGCAACTTATATTTGAATTTTATGGATTACATGTGTGTTTTTTCGATGAGACGTTTAACACTCCGTAAATTTTATAAAATCATCAACACAAATAAGCACTTAAAATAAAAATTTGCAGGTTGGATTGATTGTCATTGAATACGCATGTATATAATTTAAATTTATGGAAGATCATGTAAGATATTCACTTCAACACAGCACCTTACATATTTTCCCAATGTATGTATTTGAGTACATTTGATGAAAAATACACTAAATATTCACGCGATTGTGATACATGGAATATAGAGAAGACATTTAATATCAAAACAACGCCAAGCCATGACGCAAGAGACTTACGCATGTATTGATGCGTACGTCAAATACCACATAATTCGAAATCATCACCACCTATGGTACACAAACATAATCATGAATTATTCTCAGAAGTTCAATAATTCACTATTCAGAAGGATTTAACGGTCAATTATTCATATTATATTCATTATTATAAANTGGGGGGGGGGGGGAGTGAAATTGGGAGGTTGCATGTTTTGATATGCAAAAATCTTTTTAAAAAATCACCTCCAATAAATTCCCTAAAAAATAAAAATAATCCTTGAACCCGATTGCATCGCCACCTACCGGGTTCAATTGTGAATCAAAACCATCCATAGACAGCCCACGGATTTGAATTTAAAAATTATAGATAAAGATATATTGAGAATATTGAGTTTTGTTTTGCCTTTAATTAAATCACCCTCACTTAATTTTGGAGTTAGATAATTCCAAAAATATTTCGTGAGAACCTTATAAAACCCCTAAATCTCCAGTTTTAGCTTTAACGGTAAAATTTTTTCTGCTCGTACCAACAATAGACGCATGCAATTGTAATAAACACTTTTTCGGTTCAAGGTATCATGAAACGACAAAATCTATCGACATCTCGAGATCGGGTATTTTGACGATCGCAATACCTTCTCAATTTTAGTGTTCACGAGAAAGTAAAAGATGTAAGGAAACTCATAACATACTTGAACGAGATTTTCACGCGATGAGTTAAAGGGAGGCATGTTGTTTGCGCCCCTCTAAAATAAACCATCAGTGTTCGCACCCGTCGGGAGTCAAAGCCTTGATATAAGAAACTGGATATGAAGTTTATTTTTTGATAGGTCTTGTCTCAGAACTTCTAGTACGAAAGTTTGTAGGTATGCTAGATTAGGTTAGGTTATGTTAGGTCAGTTTAGGTTAGGTTAGGTTAGTAATTTACCTTATATCTCTATTTTGCCGGCGGGAAACGGGTGTGGGTGTGGGTGTAAAAAAGCACGAATTAAAAGTGTTTGAAAGGAAATAGCATAAATAGTTTTTTAAATAAAAGCATTTATCTTCCTTAGAACGGTAAGAAGGATTTGAATATAAGGTGGGCGTAAATACACACGGTTATTTTTACCAGGTCGCAAACAGACACTGGTGCAACCAACTCATAGCCGAGTTAAGGACAAGGGCTTGGAAAAACTCGGTTAGGGGAGATCCTGAATCTACGTAGCCTCTACGGGGCTCCATATATATGTCTCTGTCCAAACCCGGTTTCCAGGTCAAACTAGTTAATTTATTTTCACTGGAGTACAGTAACTATTTATTAATTCAACAACTTTACTTTAAAATTCAAATATATGTATTAAACTAATAATAACATGTAAATATTAATATAATATTAATATTTACATGAAATGAAAAAGAACTTTCGAAATTTTAATATTTAAAACAATATTTTCAATAAGTGAAAGATGTAATAAGTACAGTGTCAACATTTTAATAAAATTTTGAGAATCAATAGAATAACTAGCTAATTAGTTAACTAAATGCATACGAGATAATACAATAATTAGGAACTATGAAATATTTACGAAAAATCTAAATTATTTGTTAATAAGATGATTGTTATATATTTTGCATCATTTTTAATTTATCTAGACAGCTCAAAAATATAAATATTGTGATCTCGGGAAAAGAAATCAAATTCAAGATGTTAGAAATGTCGACGTTTCTTAACCCCCTGAAATAAAGAAATGGTTTCGCGATGCCATCTCTTTGTCTCTTTATATTTCTAACTAGAACAGAAACCATTTTACACGAGACTTGGAACCCAGGACTTTCATAAGTTCCCTCATAGGTTTTTTTTTGTAGTTATGTAGATATTAAAACCTAAAATTAAGGGTAGTTTATTGAAGAGTGAAGGGCAAAATAAATAAAATGGTTTTTCTCAGAATCCGTTTTTACGATTTTTATTCAAATATGTATCCAAACATTGTTTAGCACTACAATCCAAATGGAAACTCTCGTTTACCCATTAAATTCACTTTAAGGACACTTTAACTTAGGAGAAAGTTCCAAATTTGATAATATATCCGAGATTATTTGAGTTAAGAAATGTTTTATTACTGCAAACTTGTAATACTTTTGAAATTAAAAATATTTTAAACTGAAATTTGTTTTTATGAAACCAAT
>CABEEJ010005546.1:0-33104 GCA_901482245.1 Timema douglasi | reverse complement strand
GACAACATCCATATATCTCGTCATATATGAGCTTTTATTCTTAAAGCTCGTAAGTTTATCTTTTTTCACACATTCATCACATGTTTTCTTCGTCACTTGATCCACATTCATCTTCTCAATATACCTAAACCACGTAAAATGCTTCTTTCATACTGACCTAGTGGACCCCATTTCAAACCACACTCCTTCAGCACCCATTTATTACTGACTCTGTCCATAAGAGTTTTTCCACATTTATTTATTAGATATCTCATTCCAACAGCACTCACCTTGCCCTTGTGTTTCTCTAGACAAACCAATTAAACATCCATAAAACAATGTTGGTGTTAAAACACTTCTATAAACTTCCAAATTTTCCTCTTTCGATACTACCTCATTCTTTCCAATAATCCACAAACATCCAAATAGTCTCTTAGACACATTCATCCGTTTGTAAAATTTACAATCCCTTTCTCCACTTTTACAGAATATTTATCCCATATACACAAAAACAATTTACTTGCTATGGTCATGAAAGATGATTATTTCAACTAAAGATGGACTTTACAGAATAATGGCTGGTTCTTTATTTCCTCGTTTAACACTAAACTTTTTTTAAATGACCCAACAAATTTTAATGGCGAATTTGAATGGAAACATTTTTGGACTTGATATTTTAATAGATGGCCAACGTGGGTTTATTTTGTTCCTAGATTATATTAGCTCTATCAGTGGCATTTAGGACTCAATATTATTTAATATGATTAGAGGCAGACATGTTATAAAAATATAAACGATAGCACTTTTAAATAATGAATACATTTTGAAAAAAATAACAAAAATATATATTTTGTTTTATAAATCATACAACACAGTATTAAATTTAATCTGTAATATCTATGAAAATCATAGAGTTGTTAAATAAAAAATAGATAACATTTTTAACCAATGAGTAGGAGACAGTGTCATGATGAAATAATTTACAATTTATTTTTATTTTTATAAATCAATTTGCACTTATATACAATATAGAATTCCCGATAGTTTGAAATTACAGTTTATCTTCAATATCATATTTTATTATGTTTAGGAATGTTATTTCAAATCAAAACTGCAAATAATATCGAATACAAAGAGTGATGCTGTAACGATTGTTTTGATACTAAAATTCATCGTATTACTCAGAGTGACTGATAATGTTTTTGCCAAAGAATCAACACTTCACCAACTCTGCACTTCACACACTAATATTCCTTATCGCAAACATAACGATATGATCTTACATTATCTTTAAAGGACTTTTTGCCCTTCGTGGGCCTTACTTTACAATTTGATGAATATTATATTCTTTTACAAATCAGTTATACTCTTTGTTTAACAGTTTTTCTTATACTCTTGTTTATATATATCTTTCTTCTTCTTATGCGGCTTCCTCTGAGGTGTTGGAGAACTAAACAATCTAAAATGTGTGGGCTGATTCTTAGTTTACGCAAATTGACGCCATTTTGAGCTGTTGATAAAGGAAAGTTTCGGAAGAAAGTGGATTTTAACAAAATAGAGCGTACATTACGTATCGATATGACAACATAAGTCCTATGCTAATTATTAATAGGGAAACAGAATCTAAACTATTTAGGTACGGAATAGAAAACATAGATCCTACACTTTGTATTAGTTTGAAAACATAGATCCTAAACATTTGTTGATTTGCAAACATAGTCTACAATATATTATGATATAAATAATCCCATGTATAGACATGAAAAAAAAGGGTCTACGCTATTTATTTCTATATAAATAGTAAAGATTGTATTGATATAGAACTTGTTTTCTCCGGCTTTGTTAATGACAAAGCAAAGAAATTTTATTATAAATGACGAACCCATTGATGCGTATTTACTTATACTTGTTTATATTTAAAGTAGCCCTCATGAGTGTTCTAGTAAAGTTGTATTTCTAGTTCTGTGATTCAGATAGTTGTTTCTATTAGTATTTATATTATTTTAGATTAATATAACCAACTTATGTTGAATTATTATAATTTCTGCATGTACCCCAGTGTAAGTTGCAATCTAAGTTGAAACGAGCCCCACAATATTTTATTGATATCCGGCTTTAAATGTTGTTAGTTTTCATTTTTAAAGATTGATTCTAGTGTCAAACAAAGGACAGTCATATGTTTTCATTAATTATAATGAAATTTAATATATAAAGCAGAGTCAAATATTAAGTGTTCCATGTATGCTGATAATCTCAAATTAATGGTATTGTGTACCAGACCCACTTTATCTCTTAAAATTAAGAAATCTACAAAAAAAATCATATATCTTAAAAATAAAGTAATATAAAATGTTGCGGAAACACTCCATCAAATATAATAAATGAAATTATTTATACGGTTACAGAAAAACGGAAAAAAGCGTAGTGTCTCTGTCCGTCAAAGAGCAAATAAATCACTTTCATATTTCTAACTACTCAATAAAAAATATGTATGTTTACTTATAGTTCAGAAACCATTGGTTTTATTAAAAAAATCAAGATTATAATATAAATTTTTTAACAATATTACTTTACAATGATAAATTATTTAGTATCAGAAATAAGAACGGATATATGATCAAAATTTGAAATTTCTACTTATGCATAAAGACCCCAAAGTCATTTTCATGGGAAAATGAAAATTGTATTTTAAATGTATTAATAAACAAATTCCTGAATACCAAATTTAATAATAAGCGTTAAAGCGAATCGTTTTTATTTATTCTGGCCCCTCAGTAAACTACTCTTAATTTCAGGGCTAGATATCTATTTCCAAAAATTCCTTGAGGGTACCGTATTAAAACTATAGGATTTAGCCTGAACGGTAAAATGGTTTTGGCTCCAGGTAGAGATATAAACCTCTCTTCGAGGGGCGAGGGGGAGAGAGAGAGAGAGAGTAAAGGGAAACATTTTTAAACAAAGTTAAATATTAATCAAAATATAAATACATTTTTAAATAGTGTAAAGTGATGAAATTATTTATCAAGTGTCTAACATAAATAAAAATAATATTTTTCAGATGTCAATTTACTTGTGGCTGCTGGTTCTGGCTGTTTTACACATTAGCGTAAGTGCGTATAACCCGAACGGGTAGTAAGACGCGGTGCTAATAATAATAATAATAATAATAATAATAAATATGTATGTTTACCTATAGCTGAGAAACCATCGGTTTTATATAAAAAAATCAAGCTTATTATTATATATATTTTTTAACAATACTACTTTACAATTATAAATTATTTAGTATCAGAAATAAGAACGGATATATGATCAAAATTTGAAATCTCTACCCATGTATAGAGCCCTCAAAGTCATTTTCATGGGAAAATGAAAATTGTCTTTTAATTGTATTACTAAACAAATTCCTGAATACCAAATTTAATAAAAAGTGTTAAAGCGAATTTTGAGAAAATCGCTTTTATTTATTTTGGCCCCTCAGTAAACTACTCTTAATTTCAGGGCTAGATTTCTATTTCCAAAAACTCCTTGAGGGTACCGTATTAAAACTATAGTATTTAGCCTGAACGGTAAAATGGTTTCGGCTCCAGGTAGAGATATAAACCTCTCTTCGAGGGGCGAGGGGGAGAGAGAGAGAGAGAGAGATAAAGTAAAGGGAAACATTTTTAAACAAAGCTAAATATTTATCAAAATATAAATACATTTTTAAATAGTGTAAAGTGATGAAATTAGTTATCAAGTGTCTAACATAAATAAAAATAATATTTTTCAGATGTCAATTTTCTTGTGGCTGCTGGTTCTGGCTGTAGTGGTGACACAAGTTCTAACAGGAAGCGTAAAACCAACAAAACCTGCAATTTGCAAAGGCAAAGCATATCTTAATGATATAAGGTGCATGCTACCACCAGGGTTCTAGGAAGTTAAAGCCTCCAAACATGAGATGACAAACAAGTGTTGAAGATAAAATATTTGTAGTTTGTATCAGAGGTGATATTTTTGACACAAAATATCTAAAATAACTTGAAAAAATAAACTACTATTGATGTGTGTGTCGCTTTTCTTTATTTTACAAATTAATTAATTTAAGATATTTTATTTTAAAACAGTTTGCTATTAATCGATACAGATTTTGTTAATTTGGAGTTTTCTAGCATTAATTTAATAATAACTTTATTCAAATATTTATTTTTATGGAAAATAATCTGAAATAGGCTTTATATGAGGGGGAATGGGTAAATGTTTTTTGGTGTGTTAACACAATAATAAATATTATTACATCGGAATATGAATAATTTATCAAATGGAGCTTAACTTTACGAAAAATGTAGTATTTATTTAATATTTTAAATAAACCAATTTTAATATAAACTAGCCTTAACAAATAAAATTAATTACGTCACTTTGGCTTCACTCGAAAGTGCTAATTTCGACACCTGGGATGAATGAAAAGTTTATTATTAAGTTAATTAATCTTCTGAAACAATTTCTAATCACTTAAGAATTATTTAGTTTATAGTAAAAGGATTGGTATTCTGTCAATCACACTCTTCCTGAGTGATGGAACAATATAATAAATCTCCCTTTTCGAGTAAATAATATTCTGAGCCTACTCTGACAAACAAACAAACAAACAAACAAACAAACAAACAAACAAACAAACAATCCTCCATCCAATGTGAACTCAGATGGAGTGAGCCACAATAATTTCATGAATATTGAAATGGATTGAAGTTAATATAATATTATTCTAATGTGTGTTTGGGTAATGGCGCGACGTGTGACTATACTCGATAATAATAATTTACTGACCCACTTCTGTGGCCGCGTGGTCTAACGCGCTAATCTCGCAATAGACTCACTAGGCTGCCGATATCAGGGGTTTTCCACTTGTCCTCCCAGCTAATGCGAGTGAACGTTCTATGAATGTAAACTTTCTAATCCCCAAAAAGATTGGCATAGATAGTACATAAGCATATATAGCCGTGAGATTGGTAAGACGCGGTGCTAATAAAAATATATTCAAGTAATTAATTGTTTTATTGGTACTATTTAATGTCAAATGAGTTAGAAAGGTAAACCATAACTTTATCCACACACATCTAGAAAAATAAAATTAAGTGTATTGTTTTTTTCTGATCAGTATAAAGGACACCTTATCAAATATACTTTACCTTCCTTCCTTGAAATGAGACGCACCACGTCTTACTACCCGATCGGGATTAACGCTAATGTAATAATTACTCTAATGTGTTAGGCATTGGGAAGGTTAAATTAAGAGGAGGTGCCTCCACATTTTCATGGAGTGATAGTGGAAAACTATTTAGGGAAAACCACTAGACCGCAATCGAACCGTGATCTCCCATCTTCAGCATGTCAAGAAACACGGCGGGTAACACACACTATTAGACTGGATTGCTGGTGGTGGGACGAACGAAGTTCAAATACCAGTCGGGTGTAATTAGGGTATCTTTCCCTAAAATGGTTCCCAACTCGCAATCTACGCAACTATAAGTACATTCAATCTAAAATGTCACCTTCCTCATTCCTAGTTAATTAGGGTAAATTGATGTATGTGTATAACTCAAACGGGTAGTAAGTCACAATGGAAAAAAAATACTATTGTGATGACTACCAAGAGTGTCTACGAAACTTATTAGTGTTGGGGCGGAAGTTTGTAAAAAAATATTTTTGAGGAGTTTTTAGGGGATTGACTCCAAGCAAATGGAAAATATTTGAAAATGGAATGTCACTAAAAGCTATTTGAGGTGTCCCTTAAGTATTTAGAAATAATAATAGATTGTTATAGAATATATTTGAAGTTTGATGCAAACCATCTTTCAGCTTCTAACTAGAGTATATCAGAGGGAAGTTTAACAAACTGGAGGAAAGCACATTTCATCACAAACACACACACACACATATATATATATATATATATATATGCTTATATCTCAGAAATGATTTGTTTCATAAAAACAAATTTCAGTTTAAAATATTTTTAATATCAAAAGTACTACAAGTTTGCAGTAATAAATCATTTCTTAACTCAAATAATTTCGGATATATGATCAAATTTGGAACTTTCTCCTAAGTTAAAGTGTCCTTAAGGTGAATTTAATGGGTAAACGAGAGTTTCCATTTGGATTGTAGTGCTAAACAATGTTTGGATACATAATTGAATAAAAATCGTAAAAACGGATTCTGAGAAAAACGATTTTATTTATTTTGCCCTTCACTCTTCAGTAAACTACCCTTAATTTTAGGTTTTAATATCTACATAACTACAAAAAAAAACCTAGGGGAGAACTTATGAAGGCCCAGGAATCCAAGTCTTCTGTCTGTAAAATGGTTTCTGTTCTAGTTAGAAATATAAAGAGACAAAGAGACGGTATCGCGAAACAATTTGTTTGTTTCAGGGGGTTATGAAACGTCGACATTTCTAACATCTTGAATTTGATTTTTTTCCCCCGCGATCACAATATTTATATTTTTGAGCTGTCTAGATAAAGTAAAAATGATGCAAATTATATAACAATCATCTTATTAACAAATATTATAGATTTTTTATAAATATTTCATAGTTCCTTATTGTATTATCTCGTATGTATTTAGTTAATTAATTAGCTAGTTAGTTTATTGATGATCAAAATTTCATTAAAATTTTGACACTGTACTTATTACATCTTTCACTTATTGAAAATATTGTTTTAAATATTAAAATTTTGAAAGTTCTTTTTCATTTCATGTAAATATTAATATTATATTATTATCATCTACATGTTATTTTATTTAAAAAACTATTTACGCTATTTCCTTTCAAACACTTTTAATTCGTGCTTTATTCTTCCCCGCCTCTTCCCCCCTCTTTCCCGGCAAAATATTGATATCAGGTAAATGACTAACCTAACCTGACCTAACATAACCTAACCTGATCTAGCATACCTACAATCCTTCGTACTAGAAGTTCTGAAACAAGAGCTATCAAAAAATAAACGTCATATACGTCCTCTTAATCATTTAAATTTTCTTATATCAAGGCTTTGACTCCCGACGCGTGCGAACACTGATGGTTTATTTTAGACGGGCGCAAAAAACATGCTTCCCTTTAACTCATCGCGTGAAAATCTCGTTCAAGTATGTTCTGAGTTTCCTTACATCTTTTACTTTCTCGTGAACACTAAAAGTGAGAAGGTATGCGATCGTCAAAACACCCGATCTCGAGATGTTGATAGATTTTGTCGTTTCATGATACCTTTAACCCGAAAAAGTGTTTATTACAATTGCATGTGTCTATTGTTGGTACGAGCAGAAACAATTTTACCGTTAAAGCTAAAACTGGAGATCTAAGGTTTTTATAAGGTTCTCACGAACTATTTTTGGAATTATCTAACTCCAAAATTAAGTGAGTGTGATTTAATTAAAGGTGAAACGAAACTCAATATTCTCAAGATATCTTTATCTATAATTTTTAAAATTTAAATCTATGTGCTGTCTTATATTTAAAAAAACTTATGCCTTTTAATCTTCCCATCAAAATGATTTTGAGCATTTTAAGTGGAAGGACTATTTTGTAAAAGTAGAGAAGCGCTATCAGCGCAACTCCTAAGTAATGCACATTTATTGAACTATCTGGAATTTTTAACCGACACCGAACTAGAGTTGCGGTGTTGTCATATCTATCAAGCTTAGTTCTGATATTAAGTCTTAATTCTTAATTCTAAATCTTAAGTCAAAATTGGTAATAATTACTTTAATATATTTTATTTTAGAAAAAAAAGTGTTGCAACCCCCCCTTTTTTACATTATGGGGTGGGTAACGATAAAAACACATTTAGTTTATTAATGATCAAGGTTTCAATAGGTAGTATACAAAGATTCGTTGTAATACCCTAAGCAGTTTTCATATTATTTTACACAGGTCATTTTTAGCTCTATCTTTAGGGGTGTATACCATCCTTAATATTTAAGATGTACCTGAGGTTGCTTATGATAATTATTCTGATTTCACCCAAGGAGTATCCTGCCAAAGTTTGATGCAATGTTTTAGATACACGTTGTATATATTTATACATTAATAACCCTGGTATAGTCTTGTTGTCAATCAATCCGGTATTTAAATACTATTATTATGACAATTGACACCAGTAGCTACTTTAACGACGCCATATTATTTGCACACATAAAACCATCACTTACTCTAAGGAAAGATTAAAGTAACTTAAATCTAAGACAAGGAATGGCAATAAAGAAATAATGTTTTTGTAATTGTATGCTTTTAATTATTTATAGATTTGTTTAAAAGTGTCATATATTATTATCTACAGTTAATTTCTTCAGTTTATAATTTAGGTCTATCTGCGTATAAGAGTATTTTTCCCTAAAATGGTTCCCCACTCTCAATCTACGCAAATATAAGTACATTCAATATAAAATGTCACAATCCTCATTCGTAGTTCATTTGGGTAAATTGATGTATGTGTATAACTCAAACGGGTAGTAAGTAACAATGAAAAAAAACCTATTGTGATGACTACCAAGAGTGTCTACGAAACTTTATTAGTGTCGGGAGAGGTAGTTTGTAAAAAAAAAAAAAATTTTTTTTTGAGGAGTTTTTAGGGAATTGACTCCAAGCAAATGGAAAATATTTGAAAATGGAATGTCAGTAAAAGCTATTTGTGGTGTCCCTTAAGCATTTAGAAATAATCATAGATGGTTATAGAATCTTTTTGAAGTTTGATGCAAACCATCTTTCAGCTTCTAGCTAGAGTATATCAGAGGGAAGTTTAACAAACTGGAGGAAAGCACATTTCAAGGGGGATAGGGGTGGAGGAGAAATATGTTGTAATACCCCGCCCCATCAACCCTCCCCTCCTTCTCAGTTCACCCTCAATGAGTAACACTGTGATACAAAACTATCGACAAACACACACCGTTGAATGTAGATCATTTCCTCAGCGTCTGACTTAACCCAACCTATGAGGAGTGAGGACAGTGTCTGAAAGTCACAATGGTGACTTAATTTTATTTAAAGGATTCATACGTCACTTTTGATGGAAAATATAAAAAAATCCAAATGATAATAACAGTAATAGTAATAATGGTTTTAGAAATATCTTATTAATTGACATAGAAGTATTTTTATTTTTAAAACCTTTCGTTCATGTACATATAAAATTGGGGGTTAGAGGTATGGACCCCTTTGAAAATAGTTAGAGCCCTAAAAGTAAGGGGGACAGGGGGGAAGAGATATACGTATACATTATAAATAAGAAATTGTGTTTTTTAATTTTCATTTTTGTGTTACATAAGCCAGATACTAATTATTAATGTTATAATTATTATTTAATATAATTTTAAAGATGCACGAACAATTTCTATTGTAAAACTAGCTTTACCAATATTAGCTTTTAACATGTACAAAGGCGTATCTATTTAGTAATGGACCCATGGTGGGTCTTCTCAAGAAAGAAGAGACCCCACGCTCCCCAAATCTTATGTATAATTATAGAATATAAAAAACATTTTGACATTTATTATTGGGTTTCTTTTATAATACGTAATAATATAGAGTAGGTAGGCTGGATTTAGAGGAAGTGAACCCACATTTGCTTGAAGATATAAGAGTGTAAACCTTTGATGAAAAACCACGTTAAGTGCATTACTATACAGCAATAAAAGTTGATAAAATTGTTGCTGAAAAAATTAACAATAATATATAGAAATTTAATCTGAATTAAATAATACAATATTAATTAGTATTATAATAAATCTCTAATCATCTATCAATATAAACACTTATAAGAGGCTAAACAAACATTGATCTCTGTTAAATTGTCTTCATTTCCTCCAAGGACAAGCTACAGGCAGTTGCTCAACAGACAACATTGCTAATACCTACAGCCTTTCTTGATTCATGTGGTTCTTAAATAAATTTTAGTAAAGTTTCAAAAATGACCTTTCGGCTGTTTCTATTGATTTTAAAGAAAAATATGTATATACTTTTTTTGTACATGATAAATTATGCGTAATAAAGTGACTATTGAGTCATTTTTGAATGAATAATTAGATCATTGTGAAACAAAAATAGAATTAAAATACAACTTTATCATCTCTCTAAATTAATTTTGGGAGGGTTGACCTGCGTGGAGAGTCCTATTTTGAGCGGGAGCGTGCGGCATTTTGCCACTACCCTATAGTTAAACCACTGATCTTGTAACTATCAAGAATTTTAAACTCTTTTAATCTATTTTTATTAATTATATTAGATTATCAAATATAGCTTTATCCGTTTAAACATATTTTGATATGTATAACACCTGCTTTGGGGACAACGTGGTCTAACGTGCTAATTTTGCAGTAGACTAGACTGCATATGTCGTGGAGATAGAGGTTCGAATCTCGGTCGGGTGTACTAAGGTTGGTTTTTACAAACTGGTTATTCCCGCAACCTCCCCGCAAATACGGTTATACTTCCAATGAATATGACCTCCGGTATCCCTAAAGACATTAGCGTAATTGTTGAAAAACAAAATCTATTCAAAAATTATCTGTTTATTTGACAAGAATTTGAATCTGAGCATTTTCCTACTGAAAGAAAATATTTTAAACCAGACTACATGATATTATATTTATATATTTAATTCAAATAAAATTATAATATTATAAAATACATATTATATATATATATATATATATATATATTTAAATTTGAAGATATCATATAAAACATTTTTCTGCAAAAAGAAACATTTTATTTTAAAAATGGATAACTTGTATGGAATAAATATTACATAGATAACCTTTAACGCCTCTACTACAAAACCTATAAAAACTTTCTCTAAAAATCATTAATTAAAATTACAATAAAACACATAGAAATATACTGTGAGAAAAGGTTTATCACTCAATTATATGTAAAATATCTATTTATCAATTTTGACCAAATATGATAGGTTTACACACAAGTTTTACATTGAAGCATGATAATTTTATAATCTATGTGTCCCTTATCAATTACTTTTGGGTCAGAGGTGTTCATAATATCTACACATCACTAGCTATTTTATAAGTTTTGCTGCACACAGTATATAATAATACATGCATTCTACAGCTTTATACATTCAAAGTACTTAATTAATACTTCTAAAATGAACACACTTAAAATTATGTTTTTAATTTTTATTTATGACGGACCTGTGCTACCAAATTCGGTTCATTTTTCTTCGTGATTGCACATTCCCTCCACGCAAATTTAGTAACAATTTCTCTAAATTAGCTTATTTAATATCCACCCGACTTCATTATTGTAAATTTACGTATAACATTGAAGACAAAAAGATGAGAAGTATTTATAATATCACTAGAACAAAAAATGACAAGGAAATAATCTTTACAATGCACATTCTTATATGTGTTGAGTAACATCCTTATCTTAGCATGTGTGTTCCCCCCCTCCAACCGCTCTAAAGCTTACGTTATTTCCATCTCTTTGACTTGGCATGTTATGGCACCCGAGGGGTGCGAGTAGGTAGGAATGATATTTATGATTAATCTACTGTGCCGAATAATAATTGTGAAAATGAAATATGGAACTGTGTTAATTTTATTTATTTCAAAATAGAGGTGGTCAAGGCATGTTCACTAGTACCCTCACTCCCCATTCGTTATCTACCTTCACAATTGATAAAATATAGTTTCAAGACATTTATTTATTTCACAAGAGTATTATTTGTTAAAATCGCCAATGGTCCATAATGATTTAGATAGCCCTGTATCATCAATACCAAATTATTAACTGTTTACAGATCAGATTGCCAAAGGTAGGGTCAAAGTATTTGATTGGTACACCTGAGTGAACCGAGCCCAAGTGGGCTTTACGCCGATGTACGAATTAAGCTAATGCGTTAGACAAGAGTAGGGTGTATTTTTTATGACATAGACTCAGAGTTGCGTGGAGGGTTAGTGGAACTGGGATTGAACCAGGATCCCCGTCCTCGGCAGTCCAGTTTTTTGTAAGACTAGTGCCTTAGATCATGCGGTCACCAAAGCGAGTCCCGTAATTATATTAATTAGGTATCCTACGCACATAATTTGAAATTAATGGATGAATTCTAAATTACAGTATTAATATTGTATTTTCCATGCAGAAACGATACTAATTTCATAGCACCTTTTTCTTTAATTTAATTCACAAGAGGAGAACATTTATTTTTCTTTCCTCTGGTAGAGAGATAAAGTCGTTTTTTTTCTATTTTCTTCGATTTCTTTTTACAGAAACGGCTTCCATTGCAAAATACATCACATTCATAAATGAACGTAGTCGAATTGATATTATTCCTGCTAAAATCTATGGATCACAGCGCAACGCTTGGCATCACTGCCTTGAGTTTTCACGAGAGACTCATCTTGTTCAACCTTACACCGATAGGGCGCAGCATATAGCACCGCAAAAAAAAATTGAATTATAATAAATGTATACCATTTTATTTTAGTTTAGAACAATAAGGAAGTTAAAATTTAAAACGATAGTTATTCTCAATCATACTTACTAGATGTATGCTTTTTTGCATGATAAAAAAAAACATTAAACCAAGAACATATGGTCATGTAAGAATCATTTAAACAAATCTGATTACTAATATTTAACTTTTAACTTGCGTTAAATTGTACTAAATGATAAAGAAATGTTTTTGTTGTAATATAATGTAAACAGTTTTAGTCTAAATCTTCCCACTTTTCACTGACAAGCCCTATTTGTTTTATGCAGTGTTCTTTAAATTATTCTTTAAAGTTAAATTTGAGTTGACTGGGTGGATATGAATAAACAATAAACCATGTAAGTGGGTTGATCTCTACAGTAGTAAATATCTGATTAAAATGTGTATAATAGTTTTCTTAGTAATCTGGTACAGAGAAATCGGCTTAGAAACCGGCCGCGCTCATATCTCATGGTGATCCATCCCCTTAAAAACTCGTGACCTTTAATATATGAGTTAAAGGCACCACCACATAAAGGAAAATATCCTTTTACTTCAGTATTTATTTAGAAACTTGAAGATCTGAACCATCAAAAATACTAAAACCATTCTCATATTAGAGTTTTCTGTTGCGACCATATTCTAATATAAATTTATCTGACTGAATAAAGCTAGATCTCTTTTCCAAGCTATTTAATTTGAATTTTAAAATGCGTTACTTATTCTCGAACCATGTTGTAAGCGAGCTAACTCATTATTTGTACATTTATTTTACTACTTTACAAATTAGAATAAAAGGTTTTTGTTTTCTAGCAACCTCTTTAATGATACCTATTGCCTCCATTTATACGTGAACATATTTTAAAATAGCAAATTACATTTTAGATAGTTCAGTATTTGTAAACGTCGACTAAGTTCAAGGAAGTTTCCTACCTGTGACGTAACAGCAAGTCCAGATATGATTTCCCATGTTAGTATTACGTTTTATCTCTCCAGTTTTAAAAATGGTGCTAACAGAAGTTATTCAAAACGACTCTCGTGTGAACTTCTTAATTATTCCCTTCCTTCCTATTTCGTCTATTGGAGTATTAGTGTGATAGGACTTAAGTGCGTCAAGTTAAAAAGATGAAACCTTCCTCAGTGAATTGTTATAAATTCACCAAGCAGGCAACATCGCTATATCAGACTTAAATTCCGACAATGAATAGTTATATGGGGGTAGAGCAAATGCTCTAGATCTCCATTCGACCTTAACTCCCGGCTTTTGGAGGAATTCCTCTCTGTTGTGGGGGACGCCATTAAGGTGAATTCCACTATCCCCCGATGATAGGATGATACATGAGAGAGATGGTGGCATAAATAAGACGGCACTTACAGTTAAACGTGGGTTCCGAACCACGGTGGGGGCCTGGTGTTCCCCACATTCACTAAGCGTGAAAGCACGCATTTTACTAGTAGGAGGTGAAGGAAGGGTTTGGTAATCGGATAAATCTGTACCGGGACCGAGATTTAAACCTTGAACTCTTAACAAAAATGTTTTGACACCTTACCCCTAAATTACTAGGTCCTCTATCACTACTTATATAACAATACACTTTTTATATTAAATTGTTTATATATTTACTTGATTATAATTTAAACACTGTGTATCAATTGTGCTATCTGTGTTGGCTTTAATAAACGTGGCTTAGCTGTGGTTAAAGCCCAATATCCAGACCCCAAACCATTAATATATATATATATATATATATATCACTGGGAAGGGAAACAATCCCTCTAACGCAGTGAAGATTAATCGCGTCTTACTTTCAGTTCAGGCCATACGCATATAGGTAGTCTACCCTCATTTGCCTGGAAGGAGAGTGGTAAATCGTCTAGGGAAAAAACCTCTGTAGACAATACAGGGGTTCAAACCCCGATCTCCCTATAATCAGCAGGCCAGTCTAAAATGATAGTGACGCATGAAATAACTCGGCCACTGAGGTGAATATTAACTGAAATATTGTTTAAAATTCCACCTTGAAACGGGAATTTGAATTAAGTTGTAACTTTGTGATCGGCTGTATCTGTACCAAAGAGCATTTACCAGGGTACACCATAGGAGGTTGTCTGTGTGTAGACTATTAGCCTCTCTAGTGACAGTACATTGCCCAGGGTACACCATAGCAGGTTGTCTGTATGTAGACTATTAGCCTCTCTGGTGACAGAACGTTTGCCCAGGGTACACCATAGGAGGTTGTCTGTGTGTAGACTATTAGCCTCTCTGGTGACAGAACGTTGCCCAGGGTACACCATAGGAGTTTGTCTGTATGTAGACTATTAGCCTCTCTGGTGACAGAACGTTGCCCAGGGTACACCATAGGCGGTTGTATGTGTGTATACTATTAGCCTCTCTAGTGACAGTACATTGCCCAGGGTACACCATAGGCGGTTGTATGTGTGTATACTATTAGCCTCTCTTGTGACATAGAGCATTGCCCAGGGTACACCATAGGAGGTTGTCTGTGTGTAGACTATTAGCCTCTCTAGTGACAGTACATTGCCTAGAGTACACCATAGGAGGTTGTCTGTATGTAGACTATTAGCCTCTCTGGTGACAGAACATTGCCCAGGGTACACCATAGGAGGTTGTCTGTGTGTAGACTATTAGCCTCTCTAGTGACAGTACATTGCCTAGAGTACACTATAGGAAGTTGTCTGTATGTAGACTATTAGCCTCTATAGTGACAGTACATTGCCTAGGGTACACCATAGTAGGTTGTCTGTATGTAGACTATTAGCCTCTCTGGTGACAGAACGTTGCCCAGGGTACACCATAGGAGGTTGTCTGTATGTAGACTATAAAAAGTTTGTTTAAGATACACCTTTATTCTCGGAAAACAATCCGTAATAAATTAACGCCAAGACCAAGAAAATGGTATTCGTGAAGGTCAACAAATATTCCTAAATACATTATGACCAAAAAAATATCCAACCTATCGTAATATAAATGACATTACCGTAAATAAGGCGCAAAGACCTAGTTATAAAAAAGAGTAAGGAAATTTTCCTAACCATAAAACGTAATTTTAGCAGTATTTAAATGTGTGGCCAAAAAGAGAATTTAGAAAAATATTAAAGTATATAAAAGGTATCATAAGCCAAAACAGAATTTAGATCTTACATTTTTAGACGCAGATAGCCGGAGCTTATGTTAACCTTGCTATGACACAGGCCCAATTGTGTCGTTATCGACACAGGGACGAGAATGTATACAAAACTCAGTAGAGGACGAAAGGAGAAGGGGTAGGATACATTCTGGACTAAAATGGAACAAAATTCAAGCATGCTGTGCTTCGGGAACCTTCTCGTAACGGAGACACGTAACTGCGCATGCCCAGCCAACCCTAGGCGTCGGCTTAGCTTGCCAGTCATCACGCGCTCATAGTGTCTTGTTCTCCCGGGTCAGTAAAAGTTCGTCCGGAGGTTTTGAGCCGTTGTTCCCCGCAGGCCCAGACGACAGGCTAATGCAGTAAGTCTCTTCTATTTGTTTTGTTTTAGCGTCTCTCTTATAACGTCCAATGCTACAAGGGGTGTTCATAATATCTACACATCACTAGCTATTTTATAAGGTTTGCTGCACACAGTATATGATAATACATGCATTCTACAGCTTTATACATTCAAAGTACTTCATCAAAACTTATGCAATGAACCCACTTAAAATTATATTTTTTAATTTTTATTTATCATGGACCTGTGCTACAAATTTCGGTTGATTTTTCATCGTGATTGCTCATTCCCTCCACGCAAATTTAGGAACAATTTCTCTAAATTACCGTATTTAATATCCACCCTACTTCATTATTGTAAATTTATGGATAATATTAAAGGTAAAAAGATGAGAAGTATTTCTAATATCACTAGAACAAAAAATGACATGGAAATAATCTTTACAATGCACATTCTTATATGTGTTGAGTAACATCCTTATCTCAGCATGTGTGTTCCCCCCCACCTTCCGCTCTAAAGCTTACGTTATTTTCATCTCTTTGACTTGGCATGCTATGGCACACGAGGGGTGCGAGTAGGTAAGAATGATATTTATGATTAATTTACTGTGCCGAATAATAATTGTCAAAATGAAATATGGAACTGTGTTAATTTTATTTATTTCAAAATAGAGGTGGTCAAGGCATTGTTCACTAGTACCCTCACTCCCCATTCGTTATCTACCTTCACAATTGATAAAATATAGTTTCAAGACATTTATTTATTTCACAAGTGTATTATTTGTTAAAATCGACAATGGTCCATAATTATTTAGATAGCCCTGGATTAACAATACCAAGTTATTGACTGTTTACAGATCAGATTGCCAAAGGTAGGGTCAAAGTATTTGATTGGTACACCTAAGTGAACCGAGCGAAAGTGGGCTTTACACCGATGTACGAATTAAGCTAATGCGTTAGACCAGAGTAAGGTTTATTTTTTATGACATAGACTCAGAGTTGCGTGGAGGGTGACTGGAACTGGGATTGAACCAGGATCCCCGTCCTCGGCAGTCCAGTTTTTTGTGAGACTATGTGCCTTAGATCATGCGGTCACCAAAGCGAGTCCCGTAATTATATTAATTAGGTATTCTACGCACATAATTTGAAATTAATGGATGGATTCTAAATTACAGTATTAATATTGTATTTTCCATGCAGAAACGATAGTAATTTCATAGCACCTTTTTCTTTAATCTAATTCACAAGAGGAGAACATTTATTTTTCTTTCCTCTGGTTTAGAGATATAGTTGTTTTTTATTTTATTTCATTCGATATCTTTTTACAGAAACGGCTTCCATTGCAAAACACGTCGCATTCATAAATGAACGTAGTCGAATTGATATTATTCCTGCTAACATCTGTGTATAGCAGTGAAATGCTTGGCATCACTGCCTTGAGTTTTCACGAGAGACTCATCTTGCTCAACCTTACACCGATATGGCGCAGCATATAGCACCCCAAACAAAATTTTAATTATAATAAATTTATACAATTTTATTTTAGTTTAAAACAATAAGGAAGTCAAGATTTAAAACGATAGTTATTCTCAATCATACTTACTAGATTTATACTTTTTTGCATGATAAAAAAACATTAAACCAAGAACATATGATCATGTAAGAATCATTTAAACAAATCTGCTTACTAATATTTTACTTTTAACTTGCGTTAAATTGTAGTAAATGATAGATAAATGTTATTGTTGTAATATAATGTAAACAGTTTTAGTCTGTCTTCCCACTTTTCACTGACAAGCCCTATTTGTTTTATGCAGTGTTCATTAAATTATTCTTTAAAGTTAATTTTGAGTTGACTGGGTAGATATTAATAAAAAATAAACTATGCAAGTGAGTTGATCTTTACAGTAGTAAATATCTGATTAAAATGTGTATAATAGTTTTCTTAGTAATCTAGTACAGAAAAATCGTCTTAGAAACCAGCCGCGCTCATATCTCATGGTGATCCATCCCCTTAAAAACTCGTGACCATTAATATATGAGTTAAAGGCACCACCACCTGAAGGAAGATATCCTTTTACTTCAGTATTAATTTAGAAAATGGCAGCTATGAACCATCGAAAATAGTAAAACCATCCTCATATTAGAGTTTTCTGTTGCGACCATATTCAAATATGAATTCATCTGTTTGAATAAAGCTAGATCTATTTTCCACGCTATTTAATTTGAATTTTAAAATGCGTAACTTCGTCTTGAACTATGTTGTAAGCGAGCTAATTCAATATTTTTTTACATTTATTTTAAAACTTTACAAATTAGAATTAAAGGTTTTTGTTTTCTAGCAACCTCTTTAATGATACCTATTGCCTCCATTTGTACGTGAACATATTTTAAAATATCAAACAACTTTTTAGATATTTCAGTATTTATAAATGTCGACTAAGTTCCAGGACGTTGCCTACCTGTGACGTAACGGCAAGTCCAGATATGATTTCCCATGTTAGTATTACGTTTTATCTCTCGAGTTTTAAAAATGGTGCTAACAGAAGTTATTCAAGACGACTCTTGTGGGAACTGCTTAATTATTCCCTCCCTTCCTATTTCGTCTATTGGAGTATTAGTGTGATAGGACTTAAGTGCGTCAAGTTAAAAGGATGAAACCTTCTTCAGTGTAATTGTTATAAATTCACCAAGCAGGCAACATCGCTATATCAGACTTAAATTCCGACAATGAATAGTCATATGGGGGTGGGTCAAATGCTCTAGATCTCCATTCGACCTTAACTCCCGGCGTTTGGAGGAATTCCTATCTGATGTGGGGGACGCCATTAAGGTGAATTCCACTATCCCCAGATGATAGGATGATCCATGAGAATGATGGTGGCTTAAATCTGAGGGGACTTACAGTTAAACGTGGGTTCCGAACCACGGTGCGGGCCTGGTGTTCCCCACATTCACTAAGCGTGAAACCACACATTTTACTAAGTGTGAAGGAAGGGTTTGGTAATCGGATAAATCTGTACCGGGACAGAGATTTAAACCTTGGACTCTTAACAAAGAAGTTTTGACTACCTTACCCCTAAATCACTAGGTCCTCTATCACTACTTATATAACAATACACTTTTTATATTAAATTGTTTATATATTTACTTGATTATAATTTAAACACATGTGTATCAATTGTGCTATCTGTGTCGGCTTTAATAAACGTGGCTTAGCTGTGGTTAAAGCCCAGTATCCAGACCCCAGACCGTTAATATATTTATATATATATATATATATATCACTGGGAAGGGAAACAATCCCTCTAACGCAGTGAAGATTAATCGAGTCTTAGTTTCAGTTCAGGCCATACACATATAGGTAGTCTACCCTCATTTGCCTGGAAGGAGAGTGGTACATCATCTAGGGAAAAAAACTCTGTAGACGCTACAGGGGTTCAAACCCCGATCTCCCTATAATCAGCAGGCCAGTCTAAAATGATAGTGACGCATGAAATAACTCGGCCACTGAGGGGAATATTAACTGAAATATTGTTTTAAAATTCCACCTTGAAACGGGAATTTGAATTAATATGTACCTTTGTGATCGGCTGTATCTGTACCAAAGATAATTCCTATCAAGAACCCTCGCCGAGAATTGATCACGGGGCCCTTAGATCGCCTGTCTGTTGCTCTAACTTGTTGAGCCAAGATTTTAGACTAGAACCAATCGGGAAGAAGGACGCCTGCCGTGGGGGTTGACGGGTAGTGAGCTCCGCCCCCAAATCCTCGGTGAGTTTTCTTTGCAAGTGGATGTAAACTATTGTAATTCCAGAGCCGTTTTTTGATAAGTCTTACGCTTTAGCCACCATAGACCTCCAGAGAATTGTTTGCGCCAACTTTAGAGTTGCTCCAAAATTTTGAATTTTTTTCGGGGGTAAAAAATTATCATTTTTTGTAAGTTTCTCGTCGATTACAGGCTAGAAGCTAGTAAGTTTGCCAAATCTCAGGCTTCCAGCTCATCTGGAAGTGGGTAGACATTAATGTCAGTGAGTGAGTCAGCCATGTGGCTTTATATAAGGATAATAATATATATCCAGGAGTTCACATTTCAATGTGGGGAGAGTGTGAAAACGTTTATGGAAACCTCCCTAAGTAGATTACACTCATCTGGTATCCAAACTCTTGGCCAACTTTACCGGCAATCTTATGAGCTTGACACCTAGTCCACGTGACCACCGATGTGGGTAGTTGTGACAGCTGAATGTTTAGAATAATGGCGTTGAAAGCATTAACAAAGGCATCACTCTCTTTTCGTCCATTTGTCCATTGAAAGTTGGGTTGAGATTTGAAACCTGATCAATTTTACTGAAGTTAATTTTCAACCAAATGGTTTCCCACTCACCCTACGCACAAACGGTGGTGTATTTAAGCTAAGTGTTATCTCCTACCTCTATAATATGTGTAAATATGAGGATAGCCTGGATGGGTAGTAATACTGAAATTGGGAAGTATTATTTCAGTTCCCCCTCTACAAGTTATGACACGGGAGTCATTAATAACGATTCTTATTTTTCATCAGATGGACATGGGATATGTTTTATGTAATAAGAAAGGTTTATTTAATGTTTATCTATCATGTAAAACTACCTCCATATATAAACAAAGGCCACTAGAATTATTATTTTTAATGTTGAATTTTCAAAAAATAATATTTTAGTGACTTACACTAAATTGTTGTGACTATAGTTGGAATATATGGAGGGAAGAAAGCAAACTAGGTTTGACCATACACCATCTGTTAGTATCAAGTTGGAACTAATCTAATCAAACCAATTAGTATGTTGCCCCAGGTATAGAAAGAATTGTAGGACCCGATCTTTTGGGTTTGAGGGCACATCCATTTGTCAAAATTTTAACTAAATTAAGATAACCCTTGGGGCCGTCCTTAAATTACGTAAGGCTTGTTTTAATGATTTTCGACCCATCTCTTCCCCAATGTAAGGGATCGTAAAATTTTCGGTCACCCTTTGTATAACTTATGTAATTTTTTACGAATTGGTAAATTATATTATAATAATCGTATAGTTATTTTTTTACATAAGATTTGGAAATAAAAAGAGTAATAAGAAATTTTAGAATACTGTAATTACAATTTTTTTTTTTTTTTATCGTATGACATTTATGACTTGTAGGTACATGACATCCAGGTTCGTTCGCCTGTGTGTGGACTATTAGCCTCTCTGGTGACAGAACGTTGCCCTGGGTACACCATAGGAGTTTGTCTGTATGTAGACTATTAGCCTCTCTGGTGACAGAACGTTGCCCAGGGTACACCATAGGAGGTTGTCTGTATGTAGACTATTTGCCTATCTGGTGACAGAACGTTTGCCCAGGGTACACCATAGGAGGTTGTCTGTATGTAGACTATTAGCCTCTCTGGTGACAGAACGTTGCCCAGGGTACACCATAGGAAGTGGTCTGTGTGTAGACTATTAGCTGCTCTGGTGACAGAACAATGCCCAGGTTATACCATTGGAGGTTGTCCACCCGTGGTACCCGCAAGGAGATGAGGTGAT
This sequence comes from Timema douglasi, assembly GCA_901482245.1. Classification (NCBI taxonomy): domain Eukaryota; kingdom Metazoa; phylum Arthropoda; class Insecta; order Phasmatodea; family Timematidae; genus Timema; species Timema douglasi. The sequence goes on along the minus strand of CABEEJ010005546.1, from coordinate 11,597 downwards.
GATTGTAATTATGAAAATGTGTAGCCGGTGTGAGTCTTAACCTAACTAAAGCCAAACTAACCAAACCCTGGCGAAAGTTTGAATCATTCCCCTTAATGGAAAAATACCCAAGATAACTGTTGGTAATCAAACACGGGACCGCTAAGCTTGTAGCAAGGTGCACTGGCCACTACACCACAAAGCCTGTTAGTATATCAATATATAAATATATATATATACATGAAATTTTAAAGTTAATGTATTTATTATCTGATAAAAAAATACATCTCAACATAAACGTTGATCAAAAACCTTACGCTAGATGGATTCTGACCAATCCGTATCCCTCTCGTAAGAAACCGTAAGACCCAACCTTCCTTCCCCCCCAAAAAAATTAAGGACTATCTTTTCTTGCAAAATTCATTTGGTGCATCGGCATATATTGACTTTTATTTCAACGTGTCCTGTCTGGGATATACGCGTATCAACTATGTTATATCTTTTGTACATGACTTAATTTGCCGTGTGTTTGTACCTTACTAGTAGCAATTATCTTTGCCTCATAAATTACTATAACTGTGGGGTTTTTTCCTACAGCTTTTATTTAACACTTAGTCTAATCTATGTTTTTATCAATAATAGGCTACCCATAGGTTTCCTGTGTTTCGGTATATTTATTTACGCGTCACTTTCTGGGTTTCATCTCTGTCACGTATTATCATTAGTTGAGGCTCTTCTAATTAGACTTGGGTCTCTTAATTGCCTCTTTGGATGTTCTTAAAAGCCCTTACGTGACATTTATGTTTTGGCCTTTGTAAATTAAATGGTGATCACCTAAACCTTTTAAAAATGTTTGCTTTCTATAAAACCTGTTTTTCTTATTGGTATCTCGATACAATGGTTGCTTGGGTCGAAGCTGGGTCTTATCTGGTGCGTATCTCTCTTTCTAATATACCGTTGTATCTATTTGCTATTTGAAGACTGTGATGTATCAGTCGTTTGTCTATTAGTATTGACAAATACTACCTGCACTTTTTGTAAAGATAAATATTCAGATGAAAACAAATTAGTAACCTGAAAATTAATTTGTATTGTACTCTATAACATTTCCAACCTTAAGCTTAAAGTTATTTAACTTGCTGTCTATGTTTATGCAATAAAAAAACATCTGATTTATAAATTGTTGTTTAATAGATAAAGCAGGGTTTCATACTGCACAAATATACCAATAAATGGTACGAGACTGAGCTCAATAGATTATGAACAAAATCTTTGTCAACTATATCATAACAATAAACAATACAAGGTTGACCTCAGTATATCATGAATACAATCTTTGTCTACTATATCATAACAATAAACAATACAAGGTTGACCTCAGTATATCTTGAACATATTCTTTGTCTACTGTATGTTAACAATAAACAATACAAGGTTTACCCCAGTATATCTTGAACACAATCTTTGTCTACTATATCTTAACAATAAAAAATACAAGGTGGACCTCAGAATATCTTGAACACAATCTTTGTCTACTGTATGTTAACAATAAACAATACAAGGTTTACCTCAGTATATCTTGAACACAATCTTTGTCTACTATATCATAACAATAAACAATACAAGGTTGACCTCAGTATATCTTGAACACAATCTTTGTCTACTGTATGTTAACAATAAACAATACAAGGTTGACCTCAGTATATCTTGAACACAATCTTTGTCTACTGTATGTTAACAATAAACAATACAAGGTTGACCTCAGTATATCTTGAACACAATCTTTGTCTACTGTATGTTAACAATAAACAATACAAGGTTGACCTCAGTATATCTTGAACACAATCTTTGTCTACTGTATGTTAACAATAAACAATACAAGGTTGACCTCAGTATATCTTGAACACAATCTTTGTCTACTGTATGTTAACAATAAACAATACAAGGTTGACCTCAGTATATCTTGAACACAATCTTTGTCTACTGTATGTTAACAATAAACAATACAAGGTTGACCTCAGTATATCTTGAACACAATCTTTGTCTACTGTATGTTAACAATAAACAATACAAGGTTGACCTCAGTATATCTTGAACACAATCTTTGTCTACTGTATGTTAACAATAAACAATACAAGGTTGACCTCAGTATATCTTGAACACAATCTTTGTCTACTGTATGTTAACAATAAACAATACAAGGTTGACCTCAGTATATCTTGAACACAATCTTTGTCTACTGTATGTTAACAATAAACAATACAAGGTTGACCTCAGTATATCTTGAACACAATCTTTGTCTACTGTATGTTAACAATAAACAATACAAGGTTGACCTCAATATATCTTGAACACAATCTTTGTCTACTGTATGTTAACAATAAACAATACAAGGTTGACCTCAGTATATCTTGAACACAAACTTGTCTACTTTATGTTAACAATAAACCATACAAGGCTGACCTCAGTAGATTATGAATAGAATTTTTGTCTACTGTATCATAACAATAAACAATACAAGGTTGACCTAAATATATCTTAAACACAATCTTTGTCTACTATATCATAACAATAAACAATACAAGGTTGATTTAAATATATCTTAAACACAATCTTTGTCTACTGTATCATAACAATAAACAATACAATGTGGACCTCAGAATATCTTGAACACAATCTTTGTCTACTGTATGTTAACAATAAACAATACAAGGTTGACCTCAGTATATCTTGAACACAATCTTTGTCTACTGTATGTTAACAATAAACAATACAAGGTTGACCTCAGTATATCTTGAACACAATCTTTGTCTACTGTATGTTAACAATAAACAATACAAGGTTGACCTCAGTATATCTTGAACACAATCTTTGTCTACTGTATGTTAACAATAAACAATACAAGGTTGACCTCAGTATATCTTGAACACAATCTTTGTCTACTGTATGTTAACAATAAACAATACAAGGTTGACCTCAGTATATCTTGAACACAATCTTTGTCTACTATATCATAACAATAAACAATACAAGGTTGACCTCAGTATATCTTGAACACAATCTTTGTCTACTGTATGTTAACAATAAACAATACAAGGTTGACCTCAGTATATCTTGAACACAATCTTTGTCTACTATATCATAACAATAAACAATACAAGGTTGACCTCAGTATATCTTGAACACAATCTTTGTCTACTGTATGTTAACAATAAACAATACAAGGTTGACCTCAGTATATCTTGAACACAATCTTTGTCTACTGTATGTTAACAATAAACAATACAAGGTTGACCTCAGTATATCTTGAACACAATCTTTGTCTACTGTATGTTAACAATAAACAATACAAGGTTGACCTCAGTATATCTTGAACACAATCTTTGTCTACTGTATGTTAACAATAAACAATACAAGGTTGACCTCAGTATATCTTGAACACAATCTTTGTCTACTGTATGTTAACAATAAACAATACAAGGTTGACCTCAGTATATCTTGAACACAATCTTTGTCTACTGTATGTTAACAATAAACAATACAAGGTTGACCTCAGTATATCTTGAACACAATCTTTGTCTACTGTATGTTAACAATAAACAATACAAGGTTGACCTCAGTATATCTTGAACACAATCTTTGTCTACTGTATGTTAACAATAAACAATACAAGGTTGACCTCAGTATATCTTGAACACAATCTTTGTCTACTGTATCATAACAATAAACAATACAAGGTTGACCTCAGTAGATCTTGAACACAATCTTTGTCTATTGTATGTTAACAATAAACAATACAAGGTTGACCTCAGTATATCTTGAACATAATCTTTGTCTACTGTATGTTAACAATAAACGGTACAAGTCCAAGGTCAGTAGGTGTGCTTGGTAGACTCGTGTAAGGCACTTATCAAGTAGAATTAGTGAAGCTATTAAATAAAACGAGTCAAAGCGGGGCTCATACGTATTTTACAACCAATGGGAGAGAATAAACGGGCATTTAAAAATAAATAATTGCTTAAACGTGTGACTTCAATCATGAGATTAATATTGCCTATACCTCCCTCGAAGTTAGTTGGCCGAGTTAAGAACTCTCTAGAGGAGGGGTGGTATTTTTTTTAGCCTTCGATCGAATTAAAAATTAAGTAAAGGTCCCGTAATCATCCATTTAATCTGGTTTTTAATAAATCCATAAATTCCGTATTCTTGAAATACTTCTCAGAAGCAACAACTTGCTCAGAGGAGGCCAAGGTGTCATCGTAATTTTGTTAGGAGACTTCCGACAAACAATACCAGCCATTCCGAGTCACTAGAGCCGACAAGGTCAACGCCTTCTTGAGAAGATTTCCAGACGTTGTGAAGCTTTCTCTGTCACCCAATAAGCACATGCATTTGTGCGGAGACAAAAACTCGACTTTTTTTTCGATATATCGCTGAAACTCGTCAATGGAGATTTGTTATGGCGCAAAGGCAAAATGTCGTTGAGTAACTCCCAAACATACATTCTGATTAAGGATATTCAGGAAATAGGTAGTTTGTTTATAGGTTCTTTTTCTTCAAAACAAGCCTATTTCGTGATTCCAGGAGAAAACTTTTCTACCTCCAAATATGAGTTGGCTGATAAAATTAGTGAATATTTTAGAACCTTACTTACATAGGTACTTCCCTGACCAATTGTTTGGTTACCATAATCCATTCGGCTTACCAATCTACGTTCTTCAATTAATTATTTTCTAGTTTGAGTACTGGTCATTTTGATACGTAATTTAGCTCACATACACTCTGTGAAGAGACTCATTTACGGGTAAACAGCCTGCTTAACTTTATCTTAGAGCTGACTGTCATGAGAGGATGCACCACGCGAAAACGGGTCGTGATACCAATAAAAATCATAGCTCCATCACACCTGCCTTTACAGTTTAAACGCATTCAGCTTCCTAACGAGGTTTGTCAATAGATGACCATCAACACAGTGCAAGGACAACCCCTGAAGGTGGCAGGAGTTCTTCATGACAACTGTTATCACATGGACAGTCATATGTGGTGTGTTCCCGTAACAGTTCTAACATCAACCTATAAGTACTCGATCCTGACTATTAACATCACTTGCAAAGAATTATTGACTTAAAATTTGGGAATCTATTTCCTTTAAATAATGCAAATGCCGTGTGTGCTTAATCTTAAAACAGAAATAACTACACTACATTAAATGGGTTTTTTTATTCTGAAGAAAAATACTTTATCAATTCAAATATTTTCATCGTGGTACTCTCTACACAATATGTGGCGTGATTTCTTCTCCGTACAAGAAATTAAAAACTCTGAGACTATAAACGTTATTGATTTAATAAATATTTTTTTAAATTGACGTTAGTGCGAGAAGAGTTGTTGGCTAAAGATAGTTATTGAGAATGCTACCATATCCTTCATTTAATAAACAAGTAGCGTGGGTGACCTGTCGTTCCACCCCCAAAGGCTATCAATTAGCCTACTTTCCACATCCGGTCGATTTACTGTTATTCCCCCACCCACATCCTGTGGTTGTGAGGACCTCCTGTCACAGCCCCTAGGCTATTTCCCGTGAGATAGAGTGTGTATTGTGATTTCAATTGACCTACTTACCACATCCATTTGATTTATCGTTATTCCCCCTCCCCTCATCCCCTTCCCTTCCCACCAAGACAATACCCCTGAACCCGGGGGTGGAGGGCCACAATAGTATTATAGAGCTTATGGGCGTGGCCGTTTGATTTTTATATGTACTCATTAGATTTAAATGTGTGCCCTTTGGTTTTTATGTTTGCTCAATGGTTTTTTATAGGGGCCCATTGGAGGGGACTGGCGTAGGGGGAGCGTGCCTTCTCAGGCACTCCTCTCACGACATGTAGATAAGAATCCTCTCTCTACGTCCATTTATCGTAGAGTGTGAACATTGGCTCCCGTCGTAAGACCCTGAATCTATTTTGGTGTTGCAATTCTACCCCTCCTCCTTCGCCCTGTATTGGGTTTATTCCGGTGATGTCATCACAACCCAGCCAGTGGTTTGGCGGCTCGACAAAACAAGTTGAGCCAGGAATAGATTACGACCATGAATAATGTTGCATTGGGTTTTCCCTGATGACTCATACCTGGTGCAAGTTCGGCGGCTTGAAAAGACAAGTCTAGACAGGAATATATGTTAGAGGTTATGCTTGGTGTCAGTTTCGCGGTTTGATAAGTCGATACTTGTAAAGGACAAACAGGTTTTGGGTGAATAAAACACGATATTACAAACATATATATTTATTATAAATTAAAGGTACCACAGACATCCATAAAATTTACTATACACTTTTACAGAAATGACTCATATATTCGTGCACACGTTTTTATACAGTGACTGTAAATGTGTTAGTAAAATTGCCTTTAGTTCACAATCCAACATGTAATAGTCAACCGACTAATTGGCATATATAGTAGGAAGCAGTGATAAGATCCAGGTTTCTGATGTACGTTTCCACCGTAAGCTGTTTGAGATCGATAACATTCACCGATTTTGTTAGCGTATCGCATACATCCACGACGAATGTGTTGATCAAATAGTTGCAATGTTGTGCAACGGGTGTCGGCCACATATCCCGACGGTTGACGGTGACGTCGATAAGGTCCCACACCTCAGAAAGATGCACCCAGCTAGGTGCTAGATAGGCGACCCATTTGTGTCCGGCATCTTGCTTCTCGATGATAATGACCATAAGGTCACCACTCATACGTCTCAGAGGGATTTTATGATTAGTCAGACTAATCTTCTGAGGCTAGGTGTTGCTGATAAAATTTTATATTACCGACCTGTAGTTGCTCAGTTCTTACCACTTTGTACGGTTAAACATGGCACAAGACCCCCCAAATTTTCCTAACTGAACATAGGGCGTAAAATTGTTCTTGATACTCATGCCGACGATGACTTGCTTGGAGTCAGCTTCATCCAGTGGAAACAAAGAGTTTAAAATACTGGTCATGGCGAGTGGCTTCACAGGCTTTGCTTTGCGGGTACAAACATCTTGACCTTCCATGATGTTTGAGCGATTGGATGACTGTCGTTATTATGACTGTCACGATGTTGGGTTGCCTTATTTATAGGTGCACGCTGACTGGACGCAGCCTCTTGATGGGTGGCAGAACCCTAGCGTCTTGAAAAATGTGTTGTAATATATCAACACCTTAGCGTCATTGCCTGTTTGATTGGTGGGTGATAATAGATATAGAAAAGTTTTCATCTGAGTGTTCTGGGCACGATAGAGAAGGTACATGTGGCAGTAATGGCCGCAAACATCTGAGGCTATGCTTTGAAGTTGTAGCGTGTTATGCGACTTGCGGGAAGTGTTTTTGTGTATGAATGCCAAATGTGATTTTATATGGGATGGAAAACCAACTCTATTAAATTATTTTCCTACGACATTCTTGTCAATAAAGATGGCGACCAAATATTTCCCATTCTTGTTCTGTGGATCCATGTTGATGACGAGAGCGGCATGTTGCGCTATTCTTGCGGGTAATTGATTAGAAGTGAAAACACCCAATAGTACAGAGTACAGAACGGAAGCAAAGGTTTGTTTTCAGTACACGTCTTATGATGTTCGTGTGCATCTTCAATCATCCAATCTCAAATTACCCAAACGATGAAGGCTGAACAGAAATTCCAAACAGAACTATATGCCATGCACATGGTACTGCTTAATTTAAATGTTTTCAAAGACGGACAACCTCTGTCGTACAGATCTACGATAGGCGAAGGCGTGTATTTGACCAGAAACTTTTTCTTTTATGCCCCCTTGACGTATACGGTTTCTGTACGCCCATTGGAAAGTGAGATAAGGAATTCTAGCAGGCTGTAATCCACATCACCGTTGTCCCAGGGAATACCGTGCAGTTTGTTGGCGATATAGACGGCTTGATTTTTAGCAGTGGCGGAAAAGTACTCGAGGCCGTAAGGGTATTTTAATACCCAATGTTGAAGTATTGTATTGAATACAGATAAAACACTTAGTTCCTTGACGATAAACTCTTTGCTGTCGTCTATGAAGCTCTGGAAGTCTACAATGACGTCCATTATTTAAATGACGGGTGTAAAGGGCGGGAAAAGTTGCTTTAATTAACTCCCAAATACGGTCACGACGTTTTTATTCTTGTTGATAGAGATGATGTTGTCAAACTCCCCGTACACGATACAGTTGATGGCTTCGGTGAGAGCTCTGGTTAAGCTCGCTTCGATGCTCAGAGACTCGTCAAATTATTATGCGATGCCATGTGGGTGGAAATATTAGGTGTGAGATCGAAAGCCATGAGATGATATCCCTTAGGAGATGATTCCGTGTGATGTCGCTACCTTCGTTCATTAAATTGATACCCGTTCCAAAAAACAGTGTGAGGTAGGACATGACATAGTTACCGTTTGAAAAATCGGGCTGGAACGGTTTTACGGCATTTTTACCTGTCCACATACAACTATAAATGGTTCATGCCATAGGTTTGGAAGTTGAACGGGTTCTTGGTGGTGTCTCCATAGAACGCGGCGTTTGTGACAAATCCCAAAATGCATTGTTTGGGTAAATGTCCCGTGAATACGTTGTCCAGTGATTTCTCTTGCACACCCTCGGGTGAAGGGATAATTTGCGAAACTGACGTTTAATGACTTAATATATGCCAACAGTATGTAAGGTGCTACTTTGACACGTCAAACTAGAAGACTGGCTTCAATGATGTGAACCTTAAATTGCAAGATTTCAGGGATTGCCATAAGACTAAACCCATCTCTGGAACGGACAAACTTGACTCTCCATTAAGTGCCATTCAAAAGGTATTTCTCATGGTTAAACACATCACCGTGTATATACACCAAAAGATCCACAGTATTAATTTTTTCGACGCGACAGAGACGGGAATCGAACCACTTGTTACCTGCGTTAACCTCCTTAAAGGTTCAGTGGTTGTCTGACAACCACAAACCCCAAGTCAAATGTGTATATTTGGCTTCACTGTTGTAATGGAGCAGCGTCTCAATGTACGTTCTATAGGCATACATGTTGCTGGGCTGTGAGACTAGTTTTTGGTTTAAAAACACATCCACCTGTGTGAATAGTGGATGCAACAAGTTGTTGACGGAAGTGATTCGACCCACCTCAGTGAATGCGCCACCGTCGGGTTTTATGATAGCCACCCTGGGATAGAACATGATTTGTGAAAGATTGATTTAGAACTCACCTTGACCAGTAACGGTAAATTTGATCGACGAATCATCGGTGAGAGTATAGAGGTTTGTACTGGATCCATTGCCCACTTTCAAGACTGGTTTGCTTGTGTGGTACAGAGAAGAGATCGAGGTCAATGCTGGCACAATCGCAGGACTATGGTTTTAGAAACGACATTTAAACAGAATATATATATCGCCTATTTATTGAACTTTTTACGGTGGGCAACGACAGAAGACTGACGTTGTTGTTTCTGACGACGACCTTTATATCATGAACTGGTCATCAGTGTGTCGAGCTTCTGCTCCACTTTGCGTTTCAGGTATTTTTCAGCCTCACTGATACGCTGCTGCAGGGCCTCTTTGAAAGGACAACGCTGATTGGCGACGTCGGAAAGCACGTCAATACCCGTATGAAGCGCCTGTTCTCCAATTGCTTTAGCGCTACTTCTCTGCAATGGTATGACGTTTTTGAAAATAACATTGCAAAAATTCCTATCCCGTGCCCGCATTGATAGGGAACACCATGGTTGATCGAATATATTCATGTTTCAGCCTGGTTGACGTAGTATCTTTGGTAGGGACATATCATGTTGAGCATCGTCGAAAATGAAGTTCCATGCACACTTTTCTAAACTTTAATGGTACAGGTTCACCAGTGTATGTTATTATAATGGATTTCCAGGCTTTAAATTTATCTTCTAAGTACGAACACGTAGTGCAATAGAGTATAGATGACAGCCTTATATATGCCATGAACATGGTTTATGTTGTTGATACCAACAATACGTAACAGCTGTGCAACAATGTCACAAATGGGCTGAGGATCAACGATATCCGTGTAGATGTACATTTGCGTGAGCAAGCCTAATAGAATGGTGGCGGCGTACCGTGACTTTGGGACTTTGATAAGATTAGTCTTAGGACAGAAACCGAGCTTTAGACTTAGTTGGCTAAATAAAATTTGCAGCTATATATTTGGTGAAGAAGAAACAACGCTCACTTTTTGTTAGGGTTTGTGTACTTTAATACAACTCCGGAATCCCCTTTAAACGCTTCTACATCATTTAGAGATTTGACCAATTCATGGATAATGCTGTTATTTCCAGTCGGGATTTGATAATTGATATTAGTTCCACACCATTAGCCTTAACCCAGTTGTACCATACAATATTTTGGCCATCAGGTACGGTGGTGAAAGAACACGTATATTGGAATTCGGGGAGAGCGATTTCCCACTGTCCGTCGAGTGTAAGATGGTAGGGTAGTTGCGTGGTGAAATTCGCGAGGACATTTTTCGGGAAATATCCCAGTGAACTGTCGCTCGGAAAAGTGACATAAAAATGGTCCTTCATGGTAGGGTACTGACGTAACTGTCAGGAATCCAAGAATTAAACTAGGCGGGGTAACTTTTTCACCACAGGTACACTTTCTTTCTGGTGCCTCTACCCTTGACATGTAGTATTTTATCAAATTTAAGAGTTTCGGGAAGACGTATGCGTTGCAATTGGGGTTCGTAAAAGGTTCCCTACTCCTCCTCGCCATCAATATCGGTCAATCTGTAGACGTATGGTTGTCGAAACACGACACTGCTGACTTTGGACAACACTTCACTCCAATTGCTTTTGTTGCCCTTTTCAAACAGCATTTTGGATTTTCTAATACGCACCGCATCACCGACGTTGAGTTTTAGCTGTCTATGGGAGTTTGGGCGCCTTTTGCCATACAGATTATCTCTTATTTGAAGCACATTCATCTGCCGGCGCCATCTTGATACTGGAATATTTTGCGCCGTTGTTAGCGTCAACGAGTTTGGAGGATGTCCACAAACTGAAACGTGTTATTTTTGGTAAAATAACGCCACATGCGCCTTTTCAGAGTTCTATTGAATCGTTGCACGATTCTTGCCTCACGTCCAGATTATGGATGGTGTAGTAATACACGCCTTCTTTATTGAAAAATTTCCGGAATAGAGGTTTCATGAACACATAATTTGCTGTCAAGTGTATCTTGACGTAATTGTGCTTTCCTGTCAAACCCCTACTATAGGGGCCTTTTACCGGAGATAATAATCATATCGTTAATGAGAGAGTGTCGGAAACACTTAGCGCTCACGTGACACAACAATCCATGTCACGGAGATGATTGGCATTGAACATGTATTGAATGCTCTGGAGCCCTGGAAAATTACCGTAAATGCTCTCTTCGAACTTGACGGAGGGATCTGTGTGTCAAGGTTTTGGTCACTTATTAGTAATCTGGCTCCTCTGCTCTCAGTCTGTGGATTCCGAGGGGTGAGTTTCAAACACTGGCTGATTGCTTATGGTCCCGAGCTTGAACCCCATGCCAACGCGTCGTGGGATGAGTGGCTGAGACTGCACGCTTCCCCCCC